>OX155972.1:10682587-10847140 GCA_944548615.1 Micropterix aruncella | reverse complement strand
TACCCAACTAGGTTAATGCCCGTACTAGGGTAGATTCTTTTCTTTTAAATTAAGATGCGCACGTAATTTTATACTGCAATTGTAGGACTATGGTGATATTTTACATGTTTATATAATATTAAACATTATACATATATTATTCTCATTTATATATAAATATATACATTTACCTACTTGTATTATTTACATACTATTATTATTTACATACATTTGCATTTACATACACGTATTTATTAGTAATATATAATTGTAATATTAAATTAAATTGATAACGTCGTTTTAAACGAGGATATGTGTAATAATTTCAGCTACATTTTCCCTGCCGGTCTCAAACAGCAACAAAGTAAGTTTTCCCTTTTTCATATGTAAGCTTTTGCATTGTTTTAACTTATCCTGAAAGTAATTGTGGAGTTTAGGAGCTACACAACTAAAGTGCCCATTTTCCGAAAATAAAAGAACGGAAAACATACACGGATGAACCCTGAAGACATTACATGACTTTTTTTGCAACCATGATATTTTACGATTTCATATAATGCAATATGACACAATGAATACTGATATTATAAAGAAGTAATGTTTATAAATTTGTATGGTTATAAGTTTGTATGTCCCAGTAATCTCCGAAACTACTCATCCGATTTCAAAAATTCTCTCACTAATAATTAGCTCCATTATCGATGAGTGCAATAGGCTATAATTGATTGCGATAAATATTGGTTTTCAATACGAAATCACGACATTAATAAATCAAGTCGGACAAACATTTTCTTGTGAGTTGCTTTATCGGCGGGCACTGTGGAGACGGTTTGATACATGTGAAAACAATATCTAACAAAAACATCGGCCTTAAGGAGATCTTTAAAAAGTAGGAGACAGCATACATTCAACTTTTAAATTTCAGCTATAATAACTGCTTGTATGTCTCCAAACAATAGGAAAATAATAAGGCAGTGTTTTTTAAACACATTAGCAAAAAAATAAGAATTCTTATAAAAATAAATTAATCCATTATCACGGGAGTTAAATAGAGATAAAATTAGCCATTTGCTGTACGTTTTGAGGTTGTATAGGTAAGAGATATCATGACATTAGTAACGCGTGCAAGCACATCGAAATACCTAGCAGGCGGCAGTGGCTGCTGGCCCAGCAAGGTCAGCGTTCAGCGGAAAGCGGCGCGGGTGGTTAGGAACAAGACGCGTACGTCTACGAGATACGTAGAGTGCATCTGAGGAGGGATGTCTTGCATTATATATCTAAAGGTAGCCTCTAAAAAGGCGAATAAACGACACCCTACTTAACTTAACAAATCGATTCGAAAATTTTCGCAAAGCAACTGCTAGTATATTATATTTATATTATTGCATACATCATAGTTTTTCTCGTTTATTATTGTAATTTTGGACATTATTTAAATTATGGATATTATCCCAATTTAAATCTTCGTTATTATCAAACGACCTAGAAGCTTGACTATTATGTGAATGCATGCATATGTTGTGTAGAAGAGGACAAATAATACGAGTGAGGGTAGAGGCGACGCGGACGTTCATGGGACATACACTTAATAAATAGGTCGTTAGGCAGCTACCAAACAGATGTGGCCCGTGACGTCACTGACTCCGGATAAAGGGGTAACGTACGCAGTGCCCGACCCCTTTCAGCCTTCTAGGAATGCAAAGTCCAAGACAAGGAACTGGGAGCATTGAAAAGTTCACTCTGCATGCAAAAATGTTCGTATATAGTATTAAAACAGATACACCCGGATGAAACTCTCGAAAATATCAATGATTTATTCGCCTTTTTATTTTTGAAGAAATTTATTCAAAAGTTAGTCTATGTAGATATTAATCGCCTGGAGCTTAGCCGTACGTGGTATTATCGGTTGGATGTGATGGGTTTTATTTCTGTTGTGTTGCCAATGAAGTTCCACGATGTTGATTTGTATGATAACGAACACGTCTACATGATCTCGGCTTAATACTGATAATCTCAAATGGGAGAAACACGTAATTGCAATTGCTAAAAGAGCTAACTCTACTCTCTATCTAATAAGGAAGGCTTTCCAATATTTATCAATAGAGGTTTTTATCAAGATCTACAAGGCATATGTGAGACCTATTCTTTAGTATGACTATCAGCTCTGGAACCCCTACTTATGCAAAAATGTAGATATCCTGGAAAAGGTGCAGCGAAGGGCAACCAAAATGCCAGTGGGCCTGAAGAACAGGAATTAAGAAGATCGCTTGGAATTACTTGGAATTAATACTCTCAAATAAAGAAGACAAAGATTGGACCTAATTGATACATATAAAATTCTAAAACACATTATTACGATTTTTTATTTTATTTATTTATTTTAAACATAACATGCGGAATTCTTAAAATGGTCATACCAAGTAATGGTGCGAAGTAAACGACGACCCACATTTACATGACCATGCTCAGCGCATGCCCAACTAGGCCGAATATATGTAGCCTGTATATGGGCATACGATTTATTTTCAGACTTGGGTGGAGAATCATAACTGACGTAGGTACTCAAACACATGCATATACACATATATACACATTATATACACATATACATACATGTTTATTATCTTATATCAAATTTATGCAGGTATATTATTATTACGAGATGATTTGCAGAAGATCATTCTCTGTCATTGAACGACCTATATCGTCAGGAAGCCATTTTTTATTTTTTTATTGAATAAAAAGGTACTTTCATTTTTTTATGTCGTCATCAAGACGGTTGAATATTTTGGGTGCTATAAAATTTAATTGTCTTTGGGCAAATGATGAATAAACTCGGGATACGGCATAATTCAAGCCTGCAGGCAGATGCCCTTGTAGTTCTGTGTTGCTGGCTTCGTGGTCGTTTATCTAGGGTTCGATGGAAGAACACGATGTACCTGGACTGAAGAATATTTACAAATTCAAAGTCAACACAAATCTTCGAGTTCACAAAAAAAACTCAATCGTATAAAATTTGAATCTAATCCTAAAAATATTATTCCTTATGGTAAACAAAAAATGTTATACAGCCAATCCGCAAAGGCAGCAATAACCCTGATTTCGATACGCTTCTTACGTTCTTTTATAGGAATCGCTTGGTACTAGAATATTATGGAGACACGATCTTTTCCCTATGAGCTGTATCTTTCATGACTTCAAGAAAGTGCTAGCAGTTTAGTGCTCCCAAAGTTTTCATATAAACATTTTTTACTGAATATTTAATAAATACCATAGGCAAAAAATAGACAGACCTCGCATGGGATATTAAAAATTCTTCCCGGCCCAATACACAAACTGGACGACTTTTATGATATTGCGTTCACAATTGCTTGATTATAAATAACCATATTATGACTATACTTTTGCACTAAGATTTTATTGACATTGTTTTTAATTACGCATGTTTCAGAATTTTTCTTTTTTATTATATTGATTATTATTTATTGTTTGATTATTGATTATTTTGTAAATTTGACTATTTTAAAGTAATCACCTCTGATTACAATTATTTTTTTTTAATTTTTTTATTAATCAAAGCGGTTATATCATCCGGTAAGTTATGATTGTAAAATTTGACATGTTCCTCAGTATTGTGAAATGCTTTTATGGAATGAACAAATGATGATGATGATGATGATGATGATGAATGATGAATAACCGACGAAAAGAGAAAGTAGTGAATGCGTATTTTTTTTTCGAGATAAAGACAGAAATATCTATTGTAAGGCCCCTGAGATGATTCAGACTATTTCCAGATGGAAGTCTGTCTGTGTGTCTATGTATCGAACGGAAGTGAAGCGTTGCGTTCAAGTGGCTATTTTTTACGTCATTCTGGGAGAGACATGCTGAACAATTATAAAATAAGCTCCAACACGGGCTATTACTACATATAAGTCATGTGTGAGATGCAACTGTGTGTGTGTAAAATTTGGGTACATTGCACCAAACGAATGGTCACATTTCCTCCGGAGCAATTCAACCAAGGCGTGACGTCGTCAGATCTAATTTCATACTCGCTTATTGGAGTGAATATTGTTTGCTGTTGTACAGCACCACCGATGCAGCGGTAAGTGTAGGAATCCAGACTCTTTCATTAATTACTAGCTGACCCGGCGAACTTCGTACCGCCTAACAGTCAATGAATGTCTCGTTACATATTTTAATATTTAAAAAAACGTATTTCTTCTCTAAAAAAAAATGAAAAAAAAAAAAAAAAAAGATTACCTGAATTTAATTTATGATTTTATGAAAGTAATACAATGAATACAAAATAAATATTAAGTTCACTTGTTTATTAAGATAATAACACAAAAGGATATATAAAAGAACAAAAAATAAGTAAGTATACCAATTGCGTGTCAGAAAGACATTATTGAATTAAACTATTTAGATATTGTGCAGCATGGGATGCACTCGGTTTAATTCTCTTCATTGAAGCACCTTGTGATATACGACATTTTTTGTTTTTTTTTATCAGGCCCAAGAACAAATAAAGCGGATGATTTGCCGACACGTGAACATGCCACGTACCATGAGAAAAGCACGGATTTAAATTTTGCATGGGAAAATGTTATTTCTTTTATTTTAATTTTTCGAAAATTTTTGAATTTTCGTTTTTAATAGTTATTCTGTTATTCGGGGACAAATATAACAAATCAAAAACCATGAAAATCGGTTCAGCCGTTCTACAGTTTTAAGTGTTCGAACAAACCCGACTTTGTTTTATATGTATAATATAGATGAGAAAAAATAGATTTTAAATTTATGGGATGTTGTCAAAATCATAATGAAATATGTTTTTGAGATGAAGACGGAAATCTGGGTTTTGAGCTCCACTGTTACGATTAAGACTATTTCTAGATTGAAGTCTGTCTGTGTGTATGTGTGTGTGCGTCTGTGTCTGTGTGTCTTTGTGTATGTTAATATTGTATGATATGGACAAATAAAGAGATAAAATTAATAAATATAGATGTGTCGCTCGCATCGTCGTTCTTGAAACTTGCGTGGACAAAAAAAGTATAGGTCTATGTGGATTGCACTGCCTCACTATAGTCGCCGTCATACAAACTGATGAGCGGCCTCGTACCTGCCATTGAACGTAGGGACGGTCGCTTGACGATAAATAATTTATTTAAAGGTCGATATCATTATTATATTTGGTTTGGTTTATTAGCAATATGTTATAACAATTGAGATGTTATAACATATGTTATAACAGCTATTTATTGCAACACAAGACTTGAAAATATGAAAATATCGAAAATAGCCAAGTGTCCCAATAAATAATATACATTTTAATCAGCTAATTAAACGATCATTATATATACGTACTATTTCACTAATCACTATTTCACTAATCACGTAATTGTCTGGTGATTGAAATATGGCGTGTAAACCGTTATAAGTTATTTGCAAGGTTATAAGTTACATACTTATTTATTTATTTATGACGGCTGAGTTTTTTAATAGCGACATGTTTTTAATAGCGAAATGTTTTTTAATGGCGATGTACTAAACCGCTCACTTGAGTTTTTTAATAGCCTCAAGTGAGCGGTTTAGTACATCGATTTTCGATTTTCTGGCTTAGTTTGATGTACTGAATCGCCCACTTAAAGGATGTGATTATTAAAAAAATCGATCTGTGTAATAGATAATATCGACAATATCGATAATATTTTATCGATATTTCTTTATGCGACATGACATGATATGACCTTTACTACAGATCTGAGTGAGAGATCGTAACGTTATGAAAGTGCGAAAGAGATGTCATGATTCTAATGATTTCTGGCTTAGTCTGTATGGCGGCGACTATAGACCTAGGCCTGTATTAAGACTGTAGTATAGTGGTGTTTGATGATTCAAGAGCAGCCGTATCTTTAAAAAAAAACAATTTTATCGTTGTTTTCGAAACATGCGTTTGTGTCGGTTAGTTCTCCCACACCTCGTTTCTTCTCCGGCACCTACCGGTCAGTGAAACGGTTGTGGCCTATCTTAGAAAAATATTCCCCGTCCTATATGAGTTTTGGAATCACGAAGTTTTTCGAAATTGCGTGTTTAAAACACCGATTATTGTACTTCAATATACAACGTAGAAGGTTATTTACATATAAACGCTCTGATAATTCACTTAGGACCGTTTTCTAACATACCTGTCGGTCTCCGTAAAACTGTCGGTTTGCGCAATATACAATACATTTTGCGTTTCAATATGTACATAACTGTTACCGGTGGATCGAACCGATCGGTTACAACTTACCGACAGCAGTCGGTTTCCTTCATACAAAATGTGATAAAAATGTAATCGGTCAAATTTGGGCGTTTACTGGGTGAGAGGGGGGGGGGGGGGTAGAATATCAAAGGCTAGTAGGGGGATTTCTGGCTGTCGTTAGAATACTGGCACCAGGCTGATGCACCTATGCCGGCATCAAGCCTTCTCCAGGATTCTGGTATCATGCTAGAATATATAAACTAGAAACTATAAACTAGGTTTACATCATATAGTTTGTAATATATAAGAAGAATTTAAAAGGTTAATGACAATTTTATGTATTACATAGTAAAAAAATAATAAAAAAGGTTACAATAATAAAATGCAAAATCACTTTTTTTTAATTAGAGCATTTAAAAATATACAGTAACATTTCGAAAATAAAATCTTTGTCAAAAAATCATAATAGTCATTAATTCAAAATAATAATAATAATAAATCAAAAATTTAAAAACCAAAAAACATATAATACAAAGTTGGGGAAAAAATGTAAAGTAATTATTGTGAAAAAGAAAGTATAAAAAGAAATTAAAAGAGTTAAAAAATCAAAATTGCAAATAAAGAAGATTATTATAAAAAATACGAACAGTATAAAATAATCAAAATCATGATAGTTGTTAAATATTCATTATCACAATGAAATAATAATTATAATATATAAATTATATATTTTTTTACTATTGTTAGAAGCCAATATATAAAGTAACAGTATAATATATTTTTTCTTGGTACTGTATGGTTATGCTGTTCATAGCTCACTTGCCAACTTAGGGAATTGGTATATAATTTACATATATGAAGAGTTCGTAAGCGAACAGAACGAAAATGAGACACAGCAATGAACTATAATATAAATGCCTATATCCTATCCTATATCCCATCACTCTTCTTTCCTATCCTAGTAATAGTTTGATTGTAATTTATTTAATTCAATTAAATTTTGAGAATTTTCGTGTAATAAAATAATGTAAGACTAAATAATATACAGTAGGAAACACTCAATCGGTCAACGAATGTGCGTGTAATATGTGTCTAAGTGTGTCTTGTTATTGCATTTTAACGACAGAAATGAAAATGCAAATTCGGTAATTCGATCCCAACGGGAAATAGTGACACACCCGAGAATCGAACCCGGGACCATACAATGTAAGATCAGGCGACCTAACCACTATGCCACCGGGTGCTGCAAATTTTATGTAGCGCTGTATGTTTCCCGAAGATTAAATAAAATAAATAAATAAATGAATTAAATTGAGTACCGTCGTTGGGTCGCGCAATGTAAAAATCAACGTTTCGGTCATATTGAAGAACGTCCGATTTCCTCATTTTGGCAGTGGCTTGCGCAGTTAAGCCCTGCGGCGTCCCGAGAAGATAATGCTAAATAATGTCGGGAATTGTTTCGTTCCAGATATTCGATTCAATTAGGCTGCGAGCGTGCTTTAAATGTAAACGCTTTTTTGAGATGCTGCGAGGCGATTAGATTTCGAAACGATTCACAAAGAATGGTCGTCCCCCCCCCCCTCTTGGCCTTCATCCCCCCTCCCTCCCGTGAGCTTTCCGCAGTTCTCTTACCCGCCGACGGCTAGCGATTTAATTAATTCAGGACAATTTGGCTTCCGTTGTTCTCTTGTAGGACGCTCCGTGGCTCTGAAGGACAATGATCGCTGCCATCGACTAAGTATCTATAGGACCGCATTAAACTTTTAAATATTGTAGAGGCCTGCGCGAACATCTATACGGAACTCGCAAGTGCGGTTCCACTTTTAGTTTGGTTCCTAACGGTTCCTTCCAGCTTGGACTTGATGGCCTGTATATGTTTTTAGGTCGGCAGAAACCACAGTTCAGCTCCCATCCGGCAGCCTTCTCGAAGAGGGACTAACCTGGAAGAGCCGCTGTAAACTCTGCCTGTGGCTGGAACTTAAGTCGTACACGCGTTGCGTATGCGCGGTCGATACAATTTTATTATACGTTTACGCGGTGACACTCGGGTGAAGAAACCCCGCCCACCACCCGGGCAGTTCTAACAACATGGGCCGTTTTATCTGCCCGGGATGTCGTGCAACGACAACCTCACGCGAATCTAAGGGTAGCGCGTGAGGTGTGAACGAACGGAAACAGGGAGGAAGATTCTCCGGGTTTCTACCCCCTCCGGCAACCCCGTGAACCGTTTATTTGTTATCAAAAACTATTTACATATTGCTTACAAACTAACAAATAATTAGAAAAAAAAAGTTTTACAAATTAAGTTACTCTTATATACTAGATTAATGTTATTTATATTTATCCTGGTGATTTGTGGCAGTGTATCCATGTGGCTATGTGCGGTGCCGACTTACATCAATACAAAGCAGTAGGGGCGCCGTCGGGGGCATCTAGACCGGGAGAACCCGCAAAAGGCACACACCTACAGGGGTGGACGGGACGTCACGATACGATACGGGCGTCTTCGGGCGATGAAGCAGCCCACGGACAGCACCGTTAAGAGGGGAGGCCCTCTTCCAGAGGGGGAGAGCCCCGCTGCCTCCTGGTCGATACAATTGACACTTTCCTGGTTACAGCCATAAATCAGTACTTAAAGGCCCAATATTTCCATACCAAACAGTTTTATATGGGAGATTCTGACCCCTGACAAGTATGCGCGGGCAGACACGCACCGAGTGCGTGCTCGCTGTCGCGTATCCAGCGGTCAGTCGAGTGTGCGAACAAAATGTTCGCGGCTATGCCCAAACATACCGGCCGATTGCGCGCAAACTTTGTGCGTGTTCACCTGACACCAGATGGTAGCGAACGGTTTTGTTCAGCTTAGACCACAAGATTCATTTTGTTCTCGGATCGATTCAGCTCCTATTCAGACGCCTCCTCGTGTGGAAGGCTACCCCGGGTAAAACTCTTGCGTCTCAGGCTTCAAAGCTGGTGGACCGGTTTTTTCCGGCGGAATTGCATCCCGGCACCACTGGACGGCTTCGCAACGTTCGGCGACGCCAATCGGTTGTGCACTCTGACTAATTGCTAAAGGAGTCTGGAGACTAGTGTTTGGAGACTAGAGTTTTTTTATACCTCCCTGGGGTGACGGGTTCGGCCGTTGTAGATGACAACGCTCTCCTGATTTTACGAAAGTATCACTTTTTTCAATAATTTTCAGGTTTTTCGTATTCCTGGTACGATGTATGTAAGCAGAAGAGTGGATGACGAGAACCTTCCGGAGAGCGTCGTGCTAAGGTAAATACGGAGGAGGCAGTTGAATAATCTTATGTATTTTTGTTTCCATTTCATCCATCCCTGGTCATTCGTGCGTTAACGTATAATTGGAAATTAGGGTTCGGGTGAATTATGTCGAGCAAATGATGACGTGCAAATATGATTCCAGTTTGATAGAGGCAAATCAAACATTGATGGCGTGAAACACCTGCTTTTGATCGAGATGAATAAGGGCCGGAAAGGGAGGGGTACAGGGAGCGGGTAGGGGGAGGGGCGGTGATCGCAGGAAATCTCCTATTCAACTGAAAGCTGTACGGTTGCTTGAGTTGCTTCCGGTAGGGATTGGCACAAGTTTGACAAATATTCTATGAGGGATGGAATATCCAATTGGTATTTTATTTATTTATTTTTTATTTAGGAATTAATTACTATAAAACATTGATTTGCTTAAAAAATAACAGGAACCGGATGGCAAAACCTTAACCTTTTGCTTATTTGTTTCTGTCACCCAACTGGCCGTTCTAGGGTGGACAGGACTCTAATTTACAAGTGGACAAGTTTTAGTAAAAAACTAATAACACTAAATTGCCCTAAAATGTGATCTGCAAAATAAAAAACTAAATAAAATAATGCAATTTCTTTATATAATTGGCAATAAACATAATATAAAATTCGATTAAATATTATAAATAAAGTTATATGTGAGGAAAGAAAGAAACAGCCATTAATATTTAATATATGTTAAGTAATAAAGGATTAAATATAAAAATACCTAGTCAAAAAAGTACAATTCATTGTCAAAATAATATATATATAACAAAAAAATCAAATAATTTTTGGTAGTTTGTTCAAGGTTAAAATATACTCAACATACATGTTTAAAAATATGGCAATAATTTGTGCACCTAAGTTTAATTAAACTATTATTTCTAACATTTGATAAATGGTTAGTCTGTCATGATTCGATAACCACTTCTTTAATTTATTTTAGAATTCCCTAAATGTCAAATTCATTTTTATTTCCATATTAATCAGATGGTACTCGTAAAATCTCGGCGCAATGAAAGAGTAATGTCTTCTGTGATGTTTTCATTCAGGGTATCATGCTATTTTCTAAAATTTGTCTCTTTGGTCGCCGGTTCTGAATTATTCCTAAATTTGAGCTATTGTCCAAAAATAGCCTTAAGGGGAAAGTTTTAAGAAAAAGTTGCCTACAATCAAGAACTTTAGCTTCCTTATAAAGTTCATTAGTGGGATGGCGATATGGTCTATGTAGAATAATGTTTAATATAAATTTCTGCGCAACTTGCAATGGCTCTAGCAGGGTTTTACCACATCCACCCCATCCAATTATTTTACTTAATCGCAGAGCACTACTACCCTTGCGCTTATGTTTTAATGTTTATTTATTTATTGAGTAATTCAAACATAAAATAAGAGTAAACAATTTCAGCTTAGGAATTATGCACAATACTATTTTTAAAAAGTATTCAAAACAGAAAACAAATAATCGCATAGTCTAGTAGCAACGTCATCTAAATAGGCCGGCATCTGTTCTAAGGTAACTATTTAATTTTGTATGTGTTTGCAATAATACCATGTTTATAGAAATATATTTGAAAGACTGTGTGTCTGTGTGTGACTGTGTATGTGAATTACTCTACGATAGAGCCTAAACGCTTCATCAGATTGACCTGAAATTCAGTACGCAGTCATCATTCGGTCATGGCAAGAGTTGAAAAGATTGTAGTTTAAATTGGCCCACTAGAGGGCGCGCTAGTTACACGTCAATCTTGAAATATTGCAGTTAGAGAATTAAAATTTGGTACACGCCTTGTTGTGCCGAAATCACATTGTGAAATTTTGGATGGAATATCCCATATAAAAGCTACACAAATTATAATTCAATTCCGTCATATATTTTAATCAAATATGAAGGCCATATATTGGCGATTGGCTCTTATCCGGGAAAGGAACTGCACCGCCCGAGGCGGTGTCGTCGAAATCCAGCCAGGTTCGTCTGCCGGACGAGCGAGGGCGTTCATCGATTTTATTTGTCAAATTAATATTCAGATGATATCAGTGTTTGGCTTCTTGCCGTGAAAATCTCAGGGTGACACAACCGTTTTTTTTTGTTGAGTATTTTGAATCGGTACTTAGCGATAATGTCATGCCACAGCTTGTTGCGCGCTGGAAAAACTGGAATTGCCTCTATCTCTGACTTTAGTAATAATAGTCCTCTATTGTATTGCCGGACTGATTCGACGGTGTGGGGATAGGAAGCTGTGTTATTAAATGTTGCATTGCAGGTACATTGTATTACTCACTATTCAGTAGTCGTTAGTTTTGCTATTTAATTATATTCATATTGAGGATAAAAAAAATATTCTGAGTTTAACCAAAATTAAGTGTTTTTAATTTTTTTTCCAAAATTCAACTTTCTTGCGCCATTTCGATTTTGTTTTATTCTAATTAGTTGATTTTGATTTTTCATTATTAACCCTTTATAGCTTCATGTGACATTTCTGTAACAAACTACTAATCCCCCTAAAGTCCTCCTAAATAAGGCATTAAATTCATTTAGTTCATTTGAATCCGTCTAGCACTACTGTATCCTACCACTTAGTATCGAGTAAAAATCATAGATAGCGTAACTAAGCGACTTATGTGAGTTTAATGTTGGGCGTTGATGAAAGTGATAAATTAGAACTAAGGCAGGTGTTGAATGACTGAAAAAAAATTATTAAAAGTGTATACAATTGTGTGGTTTTCGTGGAAACCTGTAGGTAGGAATATAATTTTATCCATTTAAAATTTCGAAGCAAAAGATGGCAAGTTGTTCTAACATTTACTGGAACTGACTATGGCAAATTCTTGGTTATTATACCTAAGAGTAAGGAAGGCAAAATATCTCAACGGCAAACAAATGTCTTCAGCATAATTTAGACTTGAGCTAGGCGAGACCTTATGCGAGCTTGGCCTGAAGCCTAACATCAAGAGTCGAAGGTCTTTAGAAGACGAAATTCAAGCCAAAAAACATAAGGGCCCTGAGCAACATGTTCCTCCATTCTCAGTAAGGCAGGACCAGGTCGGTCATTGGCCGATTTGGGTTAAAAAAAGGATACGTTGCAAGATTCCCAAGTGCACTGGCATTTCACAAACAATTTGTGAAAAATGCAGTGTATCATTATGCCACAATGAACAAAATAATTGTTTCAAATTTTTCCATACAACATAAATGCTTTTTTATACGTTCAACTCAATTTTACAGTAATGTCACATTCCCTTAAAAGTCAAATAAATGATTAATAATAAATATTTTTGAATTTCTGAGAAATACGTGTTTTTTTATTTGCCTAAACCTATCTCATTATCAAGATTATTTTTTGTTTGAAGATTTTGGGCTACAAAGGGTTAAGCTTCACAATTTTTCCACGTACCCGGTTCTGATTAATAACATTTTTTTCATACAAGAGCGTGTTTTTCTCCAAACGTTGTCCACATTTATATAAAAGTGTTAACGGAGAAATATTTAAGTTAAAGGGAGCATAAGTATATATATTCGTATAAACATACGGACTATTGCCAGTGACATGCCGAATTATTGGTGCTTGCTACGACAAATAAACTCAGAAATATTCGTTTCAAAATACGTATAAAACCTTTCACGTCTCGCAATCACTTCTTCTGTATCTCTCCACACACAGAATTGATTCCACGCTGTTTACGCTCGGGTAATGTTTTTCAAACAGCACAGATTGTTTATTCCTGACTCACTCAGCAGTGAGAGAGTTTGGAGAACATCAAATATGTATCAGTCAGAGGAATTATTCTTGGGCATAGTGATACTATATCGTCACCGTTCTGTAACAACTCACTAAGTCCAATATAAGGCAAAACTTAGTTATATACAATGAAATATCCCCAAGTTATAATTCACAAATTGTAATATCATGCTAAGTCTTAGGGGCTCTCTAGACAAGCTTCGCGTCGCAAGCAGGGAGAGGATCCTAAACCGCAGGAAATATGCAAATATTTTTTTATAATATTTATCAAAAAATCCGAATTTTGTAGTTTATACCAGGGAGTCACGTTAATTAGAAGTAATTGATTGACGGATGATGTGACTCCCTGGTATAAAACTACAAAATTAGGCATTTTTCGAAAAAAAATAAAAAATATTTGCATATTTCCTGCGATTTACGATCCCCTCCCAGCCCGCGACGCGATGCTTGACAAGCATGCTTGATTGTCTAGAGAGCCCCTTAGCTAGGAAGCCTGTTTCTGTAAGGGGCTCTCTAGATGATAAGCATGCTTGTCAAGCATCGCGTCGCGGGCTGGGAAGGGATCATAAACCTTTGGAAATATGCAAATATTTTTTTTTTGTTTACCAAAAATGCCCAATTTTGTAGTTTATTCCAGGGAGTCACGTTATTTAGACGTAATTAATTGATGAATGACTCCCTAGTATCAAACTACAAAATTAGGCATTATTGGTAAATATTTTTAAAAATATTTTGATATATCCTGCGGTTTACGTTTCCCTCCCAGCCCGCAACGCGATGCTTGACAAGCATGCTTGATCGTCTAGAGAGCCCCTAAGATTTCGGTTTTTTTACTTACTCAATAGGTTAACATTTTGCTTAGTCATTCAGCAAGTCCGTAAGGTACTTGTTTTTTACACGACTCCCAAACAAGTGTAATGTGTTCAGGGGTCATACTATGTATGTTTTCCGTTTCTTTATTCCGCCATAACTTCTAAACGCTTGAACCGATTTATAAGTGTGTGCAATAGCACACACTTATAAATCTAGAGGATATAAAGATTCTAACAATAGTTAGAATCTTTATATCCTTCCAACCTTAACTGTCTTGTTGTCTTAATGTCCAAATATCAAAATGTCAATAAATTTGACTAAATATATGGTGTCTAATGTATAAACTATATAAACAGCAAATATTTTATAAGAAACCGTAATTAAAATAAATAAAAATACAATAGTTCACTTGCTGTACCAGCAGTCGTTTTTTTGTACTTTTTTATATAATAGGTTGTTAAATATTAATTTGCAGCTGTCAACACAACATAATATGTAGACAAAAAAAAAGAAAATCAAAAATTTAAACCGAAAATAGACAAAAACTATGTAATTTATGAAACTATGAACGCTGGAATTGTATTCTCAGGAACAGTATCAGAATATTACCTACAGGATTAGTACAGGAATAGTATAGAAATAGTACAGGAATAGTACAGGAATAGTACAGGAATAGTACAGTAATAGTATAGGAATAGTAAAGGAATAGTATGGAAATTGTATCCTCAGGAATAATGGTATCCTCAGGAAATCTATTTTCCTAGTTTTCAGGACACACCTATTATTGGTACTGGAAACCACCATTAAATGAACCTAAAATTAAAAAAAATCACAATAAAATCCAAATAAACTAAAACAAATAAAAATTAAAAAAGAAAAAAGAAAAGAAAGAAACAAATAAAAGAGAATAGTATAAAATGAATATAATTCGAAGAGAAAAAAAGAATAGAGAAAAGGAAGAAAAAATAATAGTAACCCTCCACCGTTTTATATTAACAAATATAAAAGTATTTTGTTAAGATTTATGTAATAAAATCTATTATACATTATGTTATACGGGATGTTTTTACTGGACGGGCATTTTTTTAGTGTTGGAATCAGTACAATGTGGTAAACAATTTTGATATTTTTTTTGGGAAAATACAAAAAAAAATGTTTTTCGTTTTTTTTTTAATTAAAAATTTGAAGAAGTCGACTGTTAAATAAAGGTATGAGAAGCTTTCGAGCGCGGTGCAAAACCTAGCGGTAGTAAATATAGCGTAAATAAACGATATTAGCTTTTGCTTACTGATAGACAGAGCATCGTGATCACAACTGTTCACATTATTAAAAAAAAAACAAAAAAACAAAGTTCAAAATAAAGACATTATTCCAATTTTTTTTCTTTTTCTTTTTTAAAAATTATAAAAACTTGCTTATTTCTTTGAACTGATTTATAAATACTGATTGAACTTATTTCTTTCAACTGTATAATAAATACAATACATAAATAGACACAAAATACAATTAGATCGATACAAAGATTTTTCTCCTCATAATGAAGGAGATTTTTCTCCTCCTATATTCGTAATGATGTGAAATACTGATGAAATGTGAAACATTCGTAATGAAATAAGAAGCAAGGTTTTGTAACTGGGTAGGAAGTGCGTGTATGCCTTTATGCTGTGCACGCCACGGAATACAGATCTAAAAAAGCTAAATGTGAAGTTGTCAACATTTGCGGTTACCCCCTTTCCCCTTTCTCTACATTCAGTGTCTGTCTGTTCATCTGTGGTGAGACGGATATTGGCGGGAGTGGCCGATGCCCCACTTCCGGTGCAAACCGGAGGTCACGTGACTGCCGCAACGGAAACGGCTCTAAACTTGGCCAGGCTTTGATTGCAATCACTTCTCTGCGGTTACCTTTGTCAATCGCACACCCGATTGGATACGTGCGCTTGCGGATATCCTAATAATAAATGGAAATACACCATTTGAAAATCACCGGAAGACAGACAGAGAGAGAAAAGTAGACAGTTTCTTCTTCTTCTTCTTATCGCGCCTCTACAACTATAGTCGCCGCCATACAAACTGATGACTGGGCCAAAAATCATTAGATTCATGGCATCCCTTTCGCACTTTCATAACGTTACGATCTCTCACTCAGATCTGTAGTAAAGGTCATGTCATGTCATGTCGCATAAAAAAATATCGATAAAATATTATCGATATTGTCGATATTGTTTATTACACAGGTTGATTTTTTTAATAGTGACATCTTTTAAGTGGGCGATTCAGTACATCAAACTAAGCCAGAAAATCGAAAATCGATGTACTAAACCACTCACTTGAAGCTTGTCATAATAAAAAAACTCAGCCAAAAAAGCATGTCCAATAAAATACCTAGGAATCACTATTGACAATAACCTAAAATGGTATGACCATGTTGACATCACAGCGTCAAGAATGAGAAAACTAATGTATGTCTTTAAAAATATTCGAAACGTCTTTGAAATCAATGTCTTGAGGACGATATATTACGCGTTAGCTCAATCTCTGCTAATATAAGTACGGACAACTAGGCTGGGGTGGTATGGCCAAAACAAATCTGGATCCTCTGATAAAGGCCCAAAAGGCCTTGATTAGGGTTATAGCCAGGAAGCCATACCGCTACTCCAGTGACCAGCTCTACAGTGATTTTATGGTGTTGGATGCAAGACAGCTATACGTACGGCAGGTCTTGATATGCTACAGGAAAGAACTCCAACGGGACAATAGCAAGCCGACCAGTAACGCCCATAGACACGACACAAGACATAAAGACAGACATGTACAACCAAAAATGAGAATGACCTTTGGACAAAGACACTATATTTACCTAGCGAAAAACTCCATAACATATTTACCACGCAATTAGGCCAAGCTACAATCATTGAAAATGACGCTCACTGCAAAAGACTGGTAACATTATGGTTGTTACACTCGACGAGGGAGCACTGTGAGTCGATAGTAACTAACGTTATTAAATAGGTGCACAGATGACTTATATTACTTATTATTGTTATTATTATCTCATTAGCCTCATAACTGTATTCATATATCTCCCATATATATTATATCTCATTTAATTTAATAAATATTTTTTGTTTAATATATATATATACCTATATATGTACTATAATAGTTATACAATACACACTTGTAGGATTTCCCAAGATTAAATAAATTACCTATACACCCGGCAGATGAACTCAGTACTAAATATCACCTCAATACAGGCTCTGCCTAGTGAGGTGATAAAATCCCGCCGAAGCCGCACCTTTAGTAAATTTCCAGGGTTCACATTTTGTATGTACGACTAAATCATGTAAAATATACTATAGAAAATTTAATCATGTAATACTAGGGATAAATAAAATAAATAAAATAAATAAATATCGTCAAGCGACCGTCCTTACGCTCAATGGCAGGTACGGGGCCGGTCATCAGTTTGTATGACGGCTACTATATTGAAAGTTGGCAGTCAGCTTTGCATATTTCGTTTTGTCCTTCTCCAGGCACAACGATTCAGCGACACTCATAATCCCGGCCCATTGTCGAATGTTCCACAACCAAGATTTCCGTCTATGGCCTGGTCTTCTTTTCCCTGCAACTTTTCCCATCATAATGAGTTGAAGGATTTCATATCTGCCGTGCCTAAGCACGTGATCCAGGTATGCAGCTTTGCGCTGTTTGATAGTTTGGCAAAGCTTGCGTGTCCAAGATATCAGCATCATACGTTTGTATGCCTACATCTCGAATGATTCTATATGTTTCCTGAGATCTTCCTTAAAATTACAGGCCTCACATCCGTATTGAATTATGAGCCAGATGTACCACTGAAGAAGACGTATTCGCAGAGGGATTTTCATGCTTCGATTGCAAAGGACCTTTTTCATTTTCATGCAGGCGCTGCGTGCATTTTCGGTGCGAGTCTTAATCTCCACTTCTCTGTCCCAGTTTTGTGTGAGCCAGGAGATAAATAGTAGACGTAAGTATTGTTCCCTGTATATAATTGTATTTTATGTTGTTTCATATCGCTTATACTGATTACAAATGTCCTTACAAATAAATCAAGACGTGTATATGTCGCTAGTTTTAGCTTGGCAACTCAGCGTACGACCCAGCTGAACGCGACCACAGACAGCGTGAAGACAGAGCCTGGGCTGAACGCGCCACCTAACGTCAGCTGAAAATTCAGAGGAAGCAGTCCTTGGCTACTTGCCGGGAAAATCTTGGGGTGATACAACCGATTTTTTAAATATTATCTACATTATTTGATTGGATGTATTATATTACCTAGGGACATGTTTTATATATATATATATATATATAATTATTTCTATAATTATTTAAATTAGTAGGTACATTACATCATTACATTAGATTATTTTACCGTTAGAAATGTATAAGGAATAGAATAGAATACAATAGAATAACTTTACGTGCTATAAAAACATAACTTAATGAATATTACACTGGTTAAATAAAAAGACAATTTATGCACAAATGGCGGACCTATCGCTATAGCGATATCTTACAGTCAACCATTAATAAGGGTAAAAGCGAATCCCACATTTTACACTTATTTAGACATAAACTGAAAAAATATAACGAGAAAATATCACATGGCAAAAAATAATACGCATGTTTTAACAAGGATTACGTATGCAACTCAGACTGTGGTCCAACCTATAAATTAACATAACGCGTAACGGTGTTGGCGTGACGGTTGAAACTGTGTCGTAATGTTAAAACATAATGTTATTTCATTATATCGCGGCCTTGGGATCTCGATTCTAACATGACAGCATGTAGTAGTATACGTACGGTTATATTCGGACACATGAATCATGTTGAAACCAGAGTAGACCTACTGTTATTTCCATATTAACCGTCAGGAAATGTTGATACATATAATCGAGTGATGGAGTTTCAACAAATATTCCATGTAATTCAACAAAAATACTACCGAAACATCGTTATTCTGTATGATATCGTGATAACAAAATGGTAATGCAAGAATCAACCCAATATTTTTCTCAGTGTTGAAACCAATTGTGCCGTCTATTTTTGTTTTCCGTCTGATCCAGCTAGGTCTACAGATATTTTAAAAGAGGATCAATTTTCTGGTAATTAGAATTACATAATAAATATTAAGGTCATTAATTTACGCAATATTTGATAAGTAAAATTACCAGTGTATATTTAAAAGCAATATTAGATTTAGCAGTTAAATTAGCATATTCTGCCCCCGATAATAAGAAGGGCGCATGTAGCATAAAGTCTAAACCGAGATAAAAAATGTTTTGTGTAAAAATTATTTAAATGCTTGCTCTTTCATAAAGAAAAACTATAGACACATTCTGTTAATGCCATACATTGGGTTTGCGTTTTAACTATAATGTGTGATTTATAATTT
Organism: Micropterix aruncella; assembly: GCA_944548615.1. Taxonomy (NCBI): domain Eukaryota; kingdom Metazoa; phylum Arthropoda; class Insecta; order Lepidoptera; family Micropterigidae; genus Micropterix; species Micropterix aruncella. Next base: position 10,827,612 of record OX155972.1, on the reverse strand, counting down.
TTCTATATCCTAATTATTTATTGAATTATTAACAATTTTCCTTTTCATCTTAGTAAAAAAAAAATAGGAAAATACTTGATATTAGGTTGAAAAGTCGTAAATAGCCATTTACGTCTTTTCAACTAAGCATAGTCAATGAACTGCTTTTATTTTTAGTGTTCATGAGTTCTCACTAGGTTTTTCCTTAAGTTGAAAGGTCGCAATTGGCTACTTGCGCCTTTTTAATGCAGTATTGGTTATACTTGCATTATTCCTATTCTTAATTAAGCGTCCAAACATCTAAAGGAATTACTAAATATAAAAGGCCCATTTGCCACATGCGCTTAAACTACTTAGTGAATTAATAGATTGCAAAGACGCAAGTGATCACTGACGTCTTACCTACTTAGTACAGAAGAAAATGCGTCTTTTCAATTTCTGAACTGATGGAAATTTTCCAAAAGAAAAGAACACATAATAATATACGCAAATAAGCCTTTTCATTCTAGTTTACATTCAATGCGTCCTATTAGCTCAGTATTCGTAGAAAAATACATGTACTTGCGTCCTTTGACGTTACTGTAACTTCGTGTACAGTCGAGCTAGGAAAATATAAAAAATATGAGCAGATGCGTCTTTTTTTGCTGATCACGGCAATATATATAACTCTATTTCGGAAAAAATGTTAGTTGCGCCCTTTTTACTATCGGGGGCAGTATTATTGTGTTGGAAATAGGATTTAGCTGATTTTTTGTATAAAAATTTGGATCCATCGGGTTTTGTAAATAAACTCTAGGATCTGACTGCTTTTGCTAATAACTTTAGGCTGCAACATCACCAAAACACAGAAGAACTTATAGTTCGCCATTAATCGCCGTGACAGTTTTTTTAAGATTGCTTTGCTATGATTGGTCGGTACGAATATGACGGCGATTGAAAACCGTTTGTCATGGATGTAACAGCGTTTCAAATTTATTGCTGGTTTTTAAAACATTATTTTGAAATCTGGCGTAGTTTGAAACAAAATGAAGTTTTGGACATATATAATTTAAGTGAGACAGGACAATACCTCCCCAAACCCCTCTCCCTACCCGCCTCCCCTGTCAACTCCCCCCCCCCCTACTACTACAACCTCACCTCCCTTCCCAATTACCACCCTTACCGCCCATTCTTCCCCCCCTTTCACCAAACCCCTTCTCCCACCCCTCCTTGTAACTTTCCCCCTATCCCCCCGCCCATTATAACTCCCCCACTCCCTTTCCCTCTCCTTCCAGGAAAGAAGAATGTATTTAAAAAAAATTGGATCTGGCGGAGTTTGACATTAGACAACACAATTTTTTGAACCTTATCATTTTTCCTCCAGATAATAAAATTAAAAGAAAATATGAAATTGCGTTTACTTTCGTATTTGTCACAGTTAACTGATAACAGTAAAGATATTTCCATCAAGCCTCATTTGTTCGATCAAGCAAGCATATATACTATTTTGACCATGATTCTGCTTCCAAGACTGACCATGATTCTGCGACCGTGCTGTCAGACAAAGAGACTATTCCTGCAATATCGCTGATACACCTACAGATAATACCGCCTTACTATCAATCACTCCCTCTAGACTTAACGGCCTTTTCTGAAAATAAACCATTGGCAGCAAAGTCGTAGCAAGGCGTAGCCAAAGCTTACAGTTGTAGCAACTGATAAACGAAATAAAGCAGGAGTTGTTTCAGCTGCATTTGTACTCTGACTGCGTGTTCAAAGTTCGCTCCGAACTGTATGGCTATATTTCGTCCCAATTTGGCAAGAAATCGAACTTCAGTTAAGCGGCGGCAATAACTCACCATTTCCACACACCAGGGCCGAATCGGAGGCAGTTCTTAACCATTAGTGATTTATTTTAAGTTTGCATAAATGGATGATACATTTGTTATGTAAAAGGTTTATACCGTTTCGATTGTCAAGGCACACGCTTATAGGAAAATGGCACAGGCTAAGAAGCACAGGCTTATTATTTTGTAAAGTGGAATCATTTGAAGACCTGGCTTGACCTTGGACATTACAGGGCCTAAGACTGTCAAAAGGTTGTTGCCTGCCCGCGCGCTAATTCGAGAAAGCTATATTTATCTGTTCTTACCATATAAGAGTATATTCTCAATGTATTGATTCCCCGTCTCATTCTTTCTTGAAAATGCCAACGTTTGCCGTTTAGACCACCAAATTTTATGTAGAATTTAATCGGTGGCAGTTAGAATTATTTTCAATTAAAATATATATAAATGCGTATGTTTTTCCTGCGAATCGGTGGAGAGAATAACGACAAATGCGTATATTATAATGAAATATTACACAATTACTGTTTTTTTCAATGAAAGCAAGCGACATTTAATATATTTATATACTACAGCGTTCAATAATGAGTATGATGAAGTTATTTAATGATGACTTTGTTGGAGCCTCAGTCCAACATACCCACAACAAAAAAGTAATTTCTACAGAATCGAAACCGCAAACTCGCTCAAATCTACACGAGCCAGCTGCAGTTGATTTCCAACTAAATTCGGCATTTTACGCACATTCAGGTGATGACTAATGTCATTTCTTCTGATCGATACGAAATTAACACGCATTTCTCACCCCACTCACAACTATTGCGTCACTGCTTACAATATAAAACGCAGTACATTTCGATCGATCAATATCATTCCTGTTGGGCAGTTATCGCGCTACACATCTTCATCATTCCCTTGGTGGACAGTTACCACGGCTACACATCATTCCCTCAGTGGACAGTTATCGCGACTGCTCTTCATCATCAAGCAGTACCTGCATTACCCGCGATACCGATCGTCAAGCCTCGCTCCTCGACTACACACTTCGGACACACTACCTACATACCGGCGAAACATCAATCAAGGCGTTACGACCAGAGACCTTCTGATTAAATACTGTAACTTCAACATCTTCGACTTTCAATCACGGAGAAAACTTCTTGATGAGAACCACCCTTCGCTCACAATCAATTGGAGTCTAGTGAAGGGTGGCCACTCTCACAACTTATTAAAAAATCAGTAAGATTAAATATTAGAATGGTGATCATATTGTTACTTTTATGGAATGTTCTTTTATTTTCGACATAGTCACCTTTAAGGTTTATACACGATATTTTTTTTCTATATGTAAAATACCTTTCATAAAAACGTCTTTATCCTGATCACCTAAACATTCCTGCGCTACAGCGACTGCTGCGTATTATCTTTAAATTTTCGACTCTTCAAATAAAAACAATTTTAGTGAGTTTGCTTCTTCGTTTATCCTAGCATATATAGCCCCTTTATAGTAGCCCCATGATCAAGGTATTTAATTATTACGACCCATCGACTGTGTCAGAGAAGAGAGCCTATGATTTTACAGGCGGATTGAATGGTCTTGAATTTCTTAGGAGTTGGAGATGATGATAATAATAATAATAATAATAAAACGCTTTATTCTTAAGGAAAGGCGAGCGAGCGAGCGAGGATAAAAAGAAATATATACTTAACTCTTTGTGGGCACAGGATTTGCCACACCAAAATAATCTAATACCTATAAGGATGCTAAAGATTTAAAAATATAGGTATGGGAGGGGTAAGGGAATGTATCTGGAAGATTTCAAATGCTGTCTGAGTCTATTTTTAAAAGTTGTTATGCTTGGCGCGGTTCTCACATGTTTCGGCATAGCATTCCAAAGACGGGCTCCATGCACGGTGAAAGAGAATGAAAAGAATTCACTGCTGTTCCTAGAAATAGAGAGTAGCAGGTTGTCTTTTGATCTAACCCATGTGTTCAGGGTCGGTCACACTCACGGGTCAACACCTATCCGACGGCCTCCACGCACGAGGTGCGAACCTGGATAGGACGTTCGGGCGAAGGACCTCCCCTGGGAATCAAACCTCTGGCGCTCCTGGACGGTCTGCGCACCGTGCGGCGCAAGCCAATCGAATGTGCACTCCGACTAACAGTCGGGGGAGTCTGGAAGCTGTATTGTTTCCTATAGAGCGGGGGTGGTTGCGTACCTTAAAGGCGACTGCTCTTGAATAGACCATTGGCCATCCGATCCCGGGTAAGAGGCGGGCAAAGGACGTCATGGTCCGCGATAGATTCGGTATACACCGTTTCACCGCTTCGCAAGCGACCTCGAACTCGGAACCAATCGAGAGACCGGAGAAATCTGGTCACAATTGGTAGTTAGGGCGCGAGTGTCGGGCCCGCCAGGTAACATAACTGGCTATCTCGCGGTAAGGCGTTGGTCTCTAACGGGTTGTGGCGTAGTTAGACGCTGTATTGTTTTGTCCAAAGTCTTCTACGCTCACTCCAGGGAGATAGAACGACTAATCGTTAAAACTCCCTGTGGTAACGGGCTCGCCCATTGTAGTCGACAACTCAAGTTGTCTTTTGATCTCAGAGGGCGTCCTTGTATCCAGGAAATAGAATCTGGTTTTGTTTCGGGATCGTTATTGTGAAGCCATGTTTCGTTTCTATTTATAGTTCGAGCCAAAAAAGGGCAGGATCCTTTTGTAGCAAGCGCCAAGAGCGTTGCGAAGTTTTCATCCTAGTTTTTTCCTGCGTATTCGTTAGCAGTATCCAGTGTGCGGATACCTTTTTCATCTATAAGCCATTATGTTAAATACTAAACGCACTGCTTTTGGAAATCTTCACTTATTCAGCAATAAGACGAACTGTGACACGACTATCCGCCCAAATAGTTTATCCACTTTTTAACCAGTTTTTTTGGTTTGGTTTGTTTAATTTTTTACAAGTCTAAAGTCAGCACAACAACGTATACAGCACAATAACGTATAAAGTGCAACTCAAAACATGGGTAAACGAATATTGACCAGTAATATAAGTCTTGAAATACTAGCTCCGTACAAAGAAAAAACAAGCTTAATTATTTAATTACCTCGGGAAATTCCACTCTTCCATATTCGCCAACACGCTTCGACAATGTGCAAAAATACCTGTTATTTAAAAAAAAAACCAAAAGAAAAGCATTTTTTTCTCGAACATAATAACAAATGTGTAAGCTGTGTCTGGCAGTATTATTTGTATGTGTTTCCAAAGAGTTTGTAATAAATTATATTTTTAAACCTACCTCGTACATATAAATACATATAATTCTAGAAAATATTTATTTTATTACTTTATTCTTTATGATTTAGGTTCTCAACGGATTTGAAAAAAAAAGAATTGTTTCTTGACAATGATAGTAGGTACCAATACGTGGCCATCTGTGTGATGGGTTTATTTTTAATTATACATTACGAATTTACTATTATATTCTCTAGACACTCAGCATATTTATGCGATATATTTACGTTGAATAAACACTATCTGATTTGATTTATGGTTCACTGAAATATTTCAGCCGTTCAGATATAGCCCTGAAGAGTCATTCAAGTGTTCTGAATTGGTTCGACCCACGGATTCGCATTCAAATTTCCAATTCGCTCAACCATGTATCAGTCCACCTCTTTCTCTAGATATGCATCTGAAATAAAGTTCACACGGTAATAGTAACTAAAACCAATATTTATAGATATCTGCGAGCCGAAACGGTATTCTACTCTAAATTTTTATTAAGACAAATCTTCGTCCAGATTAATAATTATGACTGCGTGGCGCATAGTTTTCAGGTCCCGACGACTAAAGCATAGAAACAGAAACTTATAAGTGAGACTCCCTTGTCGTCCGTCTGTCCATCTATATGATATTGTCGACGCCAAAAATACCGTACACGAGTGTACGACTCGGTGACATAGTGGTTAGGTCGCCTGATCTTACGAGTAAATTGTAAGGTCCCGGGTTCAATGCCCGGCTGGGTCACCATTTTGCGTTGGGATCAAATTAATAACGGAATTGCATTTTCAATTCAGTCGATCGAATGCAATAACAAGACACACACTTACACACATGTTACACAAACACATGCATATAAACACGTCACAGTAGGGTTGGTTGTAAGAGATTATCATATGACAATAAAAAGCCCATTGTGAAATTTCACAATAAAGAGTAGAAACAAACAAAACAAACGATTAACATGCACTTACATGATCGCTACACTCGAAGCAAAGCCAACATATGCCTACCCAAAGCAGTGGCGGATACATCTGGAGGGGGCGGGGGTCGCCCCCCCCCCCCCCCACTTGAGGTGGTCGGTCCAGCACCAAGCGCGATTTACGTCCGCCTGCGTATCCATCTATATGGGGAACTAATAGGAACACTGCAGTTGGGCCACTTTGACCCATATGTTAGAGTCGGCCGAACTCACAGCTAAGCACCCATTCGGTAGCCTCCACGCAGAAGTACGAGCCCGAGTAGGACTCTGTGTATGCGGGCCACTTCCCCTGGCAATCGCTGTTCGGCGTTTTGTGCACCGAGCGGCGTCAGCCAATCGACTATGCATTCCGACTGATAACCGGAGGCGCCTGGAAACGAACTTGTTTCTGAAAGAGCGGGGACGTTTGATAACCTTACGGTAACTGCTTTTGAGTCGACCAATTCGGCCACCTTATCCCGAGTGGTAGGCGGGCAATGACACCGTGGTGAGCGATAGATTCGGTAGATAACGAATCACCGCTACATAAGGGAGAGGACCGCGCAAGCGACCTCGAACTCGAAACCAGTCGCGAGGCCGAAGAAATCTGGCCTAAACTGGTAGTAAGGGCGCGAGGCCGCCCACTGGTTGCAAACCCAGTGTCTCGCGGTAAGGCTTTGGCTTCTTACGGGCGAGTGGCGTAACTAGACAGAGGACTGTTTCGTCCCAAGGTCTTCTACGCTCACCTCACGGGAGACAGAATGATCAATATCGTTAAAACTTCCTGGGATGACGGGTACGTCCATCGTAGTTGATACCTCTAAGTACCCATCTATACGCAATGTATTCGTTAGTCGAGTAGTTGTACTTGCATAGATAGCATGTTAGACTTGATGATTTGTTATTACACCCATAGCTCAAGATGTCTTTTAGCGCGCCTCCTTTGAGTTTTTCTGTATCCGCGGCTGACCCAAAGTCCGTTTGACTATATTCCAAAATTCATTTGTGTATTTGGCCTTCTCAAACTCTGAAAACACTTCAAAAACCTTCCAATGTAAATATGATGTTTAGAAAAAAAATGTTGGAATATAGAGTTGGAACACTGGCTCACCACAAATTCTTTATTTATAAGGTAGGTAAACGATCTCGAAAAACATGGCAATATCTTTAATATAAACTTATTATTAAAAATAATATCATCTCTTTAAGATATCTCTATAATTCTTATATTTAAACATTCGTGGTAAGCCTCGTAGGAAAGTTTAATTATTCATTATATTTATGTATTGTCGTTTTAGATATTATGTGATATGGAGCATTTATTTTTTTATTTTGTCTGATTGGTTTTAAATTATTAGTATTTATTAGTGATTATTTGTTACATTAATTTTAGGGTGTTGAAATTGTTTGTTTTATACACATTTTGATTACACTATTATTTTTTATTTTCATTTTATTTTATTTTTTTAAATTTTTTTTTTTTAAACATACAGCATAAAAAAATACGTATAAGCATAATATATATATATATACCAGTAACAAAGCCAATGATGTTTTAAATTATTTGCTATATAAGGATTAAATATGCTAAACAATACAAAATAAATAAAACCAAAAAGAATTTAAAAGTAACAGTTAAAATCGCTAGGTGCGAGTGTATGGATGTTAGTGTGTGTTTGTGTGATGGAGAGGGTGTATGTGTGAGTGTGTGTATGTGTGTGTTTGTATATGTGTGAGGGTGTATGTATGCGTGTGTGGGTGTGTGTATTTGTAGTGCGAATGTGCATGTGAGTGCTTGTGCATGCTAATTCAATCCGATCTGATAATCAGCTTTTCACGTACCTCCTTAACAAAGGATCGACTATTCTGATGGTTAAATATGTCAATATCGTTAAAGCATACATTGTATGCATGCATAACGCGCGGCAATAACGAATTGGAACCATAGTTAGTGTTGAACCTTGGTACGTAAAAAGTTGAGTGAGCACGTGCGAGTCGGGAAGGCGCTCGTATGCTCACCCTACTCAGGAGGTATGAACTGTCCAACCCAGTATGAACAATTTTATGTAGAAACGACATATCTGATACTACTCGCCGGTCCTCTAATGTCTCTAAACCGTAGCGTTGCAGACCTTCAGCGTACGATAAGCAGTTGGAAAATAAGCGGTAATTTAGATGACGTATAAATCGTTTTTGAATACGCTCAATCCTCAGCTTGTATGTAGCATACTGTGGAGACCAAATATTAGAAGCAAATTCAAGCAGGCTGCGTACGTATGCAACATAAACCGTTGTCAAAGAATGAGTGTTTTTAAGAGGTCTACAAACTCTCATAATAAAACCGAGGGTGCTGTAAGCCCTGTTGACGACTGAATCAATGTGCTTATCCATTAAAAGCTTGCGATCTAAGATGACTCCTAGATCACGCACTCGATCTACTTCCAGAATTTCATCATTGCCAATTGTATATTTAAAGTTAATAATATTGACATTTCGCGAAAATGAGATTTTATGGCACTTAGCTACATTTAAAGAAAGTTTATGCTGTACACAAAAACGAGTAAAACGATTCAGATCTTCCTGGATCAGTTGACAGTCGCCATGGTTCTTCACTCCCATGAAGATTTTCAAATCATCTGCGTAAATGAGATAGTCGCAGTGATTAAAGCAAGTACCGATGTCGTTAATATAAACATTAAAAAGCAAAGGCCCTAAATGGGATCCCTGTGGAACACCAGACTCAATGCCAAAGAAACTAGATCTAAATCCACCAACGACAACGGCCTGCCTTCGCTTGAAAACGTAGGATGCTATCCACCTTAACAGATCTCCATGTATGCCTATAGACGACAGACGAGCTATTAGCTCAACATGATTGACACGATCAAAGGCCTTTGAGAAGTCAGTATATATCGCGTCCACCTGAATACGCCGATCCATACGTCCCAAAGTGTAATCAGTAAAATGAGCGAGGTTTGTAACAACCGACCGATTTTTAAGAAACCCGTGTTGGTACTCTGTGAACGAGCTAGCGAGAGCTTGATATAGCTGGTCGTAAACAACCTTTTCCAAGAGCTTACTAAAAGCTGGCAATATTGAAATAGGCCTATAGTTTTCTTCGCAGTTTTTGGCGCCTCCTTTATGTACCGGTACGACGATGGCTTCTTTCCAAGCAGAAGGTAATACGCCCTCATTTATAAAGCGCCGAAAGAGCAATGTTAGTGGCCGGGAAAGTTCCTTGGCACAGTTGATGGCAAAAATAGGTGGTATACCATCGCTACCAGGTCCTTTATTGCGGTCTAAATTCATAAGATACTTTAGGACTTGAGATTCGATGATTTGGATTTTACTTAAACCACAAATTGTATCTAGATTGTCACTAACCGGCATTACATTGACAGGTTGCCCGGTGATGTATGTCGATTTAAAATAATCGGCAAAGCTTTCGCTAATCGCTTGGCCCTCCGTTGCAAAGACACCGTTGAGTTTCATACGGCTAGGCAGAGCGTGATCTTTTTTAATACCCTTTACATATGCCCAAAATTGCTTTGGATTCTTGATTATACTATTCTCGCTGTTTGCAATATAACAGTGATAACATGTTTTCTGCATGGATTTCTGTCGCGATCGTAGCAAGGAAAAGGCATCATAATCGAGCGGATTCCCGTACCGCCTCCACTTTCGGTGGTATTTAATCTTCTCTTTTATAATATTGATTAGAGCTGGCGAGAACCACTTTGGATATTTACTAGATATCACTTTTTGCATTGGAACATGCAAATCGATCCCTGCGCCAATTGTAGTATAGAATACACCAATAGCGTTGTCTAAGTTATCTGTCAATAAAACATTGTCCCAGTCGATAAGTGATAAATAGTAATTGAGAGATGGATAATCCGCCTTTGAGAAGTTATTTCGAGAGATAGCTGGAGTTATAAGAGGTTTGTATCTAAGGTTCGGAACGAAAATGTCAAATGACGGGTGATGAGCATCTTCTTTCACTAAAGGATTTAAGGCTCGTTCAATTTCTATGTCAAAATTCGCAAGAGCTAAGTCCAAGATTGTATTTGTTGCATTTGCTATATGATTAAATTGAATAAGACCAGCGAAGGCTACATGATCAAGAAAAATAGAACCGATAGTACCGGCGTTAGTGTAATTATCATCGTCATCATCTCTCCATGTTAACGCTGGGAGATTAAAATCCCCTACCACTAAGAATTTGTCTGCGGGATGGTTTTGAACGAGATCACACATTAATTCTACAAACTCCTGCACCAATCTATCGTGTTCCTCGCCAGTGATATAGACACATGCGATATGCAAATCTGTGTCCGCTATGAGCGATGTGGACGGAATGGTAAACCAGAACCATTCAGCATTCGTCGGGCTCCAATCGTCCCTGCTGAAAGCGTTTAACTCCCTTCGTACTCCTACGAGAACACCTCCGCCGCGTTTCTTACCCGTGGTGTCGGGGTCCCTATCCCTCCTCAGAGCGTCATAGCTTGAGTCCAAGACCTCCGCGTCCAAGATGCCATCCAGAAGCCAACTTTCGGTAGCCATTATTAGGTCATAATCGTTGCATAGAATGTTGTTTTTAAATATATTAGTCTTCGTACGCAAACCTCGAACATTCTGATATCTTATAGAAATACTATTCATAAAGAGGTTTCACATGCAGTATAAAAAATGCAAGAACAATTATAGCGGATAAACGACGATAAATGATAATAATAAGAGTATCGTCATAAAGCGATGGTAGTAGTTTATAGTTGATAAAATCGTGGCAAAAATAAGCAGTGAAAATGGTATTAAAATTTGATGACCAATTAACAGATCGAATTGCAAACGCCGCACTAGCCTCAGTGCGTGTCTAATGTGTTTTTGTGTAATGGTGTATGTGCGTGTGCGACCATAGCGCGCGCATGCGTAAGAAACTATATGTGAATGTTGACAGAGTTGCCAACTTGCTATAGTTATAAATACATTTTCTGTTTAAGTTAAATAGAATTAAAAACGTTAAAGTATGTTGAAATAAAAACAAAAAGTTTAAAAATATGTTACAATAAAATGCGTGCGCAGTTACTTGGCGACCTGGGTTGCAGTCAAATGTTCCTCGATTTTTTTCAGCTCCGTTTCGCTTCGTATAAAGATTGGGGGAGAGCCTTCGTTTTTTCGCATGTAAATTTTGCCTTGTCTTACCCAGACGAATTGCACTGCTTTGGATTTTGCCAGGAGTTTTGTTTTTCTCAGAAGATCCTTGAAAAACGGCGTTAAGTGCTCGTTGGCGAAAACCATGGTACTTTTTCCAGGAATGCCGAGGTCGGTCGTGAAGATCCCCTTTCGTTTCCTCAATCCAGACAATATCGAATCCTTTAGCTTCCTATTGCGAAATTTTGCTACTATCACTTTTGGGCGGTCCTTAACGACAACTCTGGGAGAGACCCGCGTCGCGAACTCAATGTCCTCCGGATGGAGTTGTATTCCCGCGAGTTGTGCAGTCTCCGTGACTATCTGAAGTAGGTCCTCCTTACTCTTTTCCGGAACGCCGACGATCTCAATGTTCGCCAACCTGCTCCATTGGTCCCGAACCTCGCACTGCAGTTGAAGTTCGGAAACCGTTTCCTTGAGCGTGTTCAGGTTGGCCTCCATGGTATCTACTTTTAAGATTTTTACCCTTACCTCTTCTTTTTGCTTTTCAAAATCATTTAGCAACTTATTAAAACGCTCAATACTCGACTTATGCGATGCGAAATCTTCTCGGATCTTCTGAATATCGTCCCTAAAGAGACAGAGATCTTTGAAGTCGTCACGTAGATTATGAAGCTGTTGAATTTCGCATTGTAAGTTTTTAATTTCGCGAAATAGTGTGGCCGTCGAGATTTCATTTTCAGAAGATGCTGTTATTGGAGTAAGGTGGGCCACTCTGCTGGTTTTTGATGGCGAGTTCGGTGTAAGCGATCGAGACCGCGTGGTTAAATGTGTTAGGGTATCCAAAGTCGCATGCCGTGCTTGCCTAGGGTCTGACATATTACAAGTATCGCAGAGCCATTGAGCTAGTTTTTGCTCATTTAATTTTTCGAAATTCACCTTCAGTATGTTAGCGCATCTATAATGGTATTGCTCTCTACAATGAGCACACACTAATTTATCTTTCGCCGCCACAGATTTAGAGCATTTGCTGCAGTTGGCCATGTTTATAGTTTGTAAGACGGCCGGAGTAAAATTGAAATGTGTGGCAACGCTGTTTTTATCAGAGAGATACGCGCCAAACTTACTCGCCAGCGATTGGAATGTTTGACACGCGATATTGTAGGCAATGTTATTGTAGGCGTATGAGTTTTAGGCGGAAATAAAACGTCGAATATCATCTTCTTGTCGTAGTTGCACTTGGTTCCTTTATGTTTTTATTATATATATATTTTCCCTATTTATTATTATTATATATATTTTTTTATTTATTTAATATGATGTAAAAAAACAAAAAAACAAATAAAAATGCAGAAAAAAAATATATAATAAAAACAAATAAATAATGCCCCGGGAGCGAGGTTTAAACCGTGATTCTTTCGTTGTGAAGTCGCCACGGTTTAACCACACGGCCACACGGTTAGAAAAATATCCTTTTTACACACACAAAATTGAATCCTTGAACTGGCTTTATAATGATGTTAAAACTACACCGATTAGAAATCCTTAGCTATTTTTAAATCGTGATACAGTGGGAGACTCGTATTGTTACGTTAGCACAATCGCACAGTGTTTAAACACATAGGGTTTTTTATGATATATAACAAATAGGGTGTTTTAATGGGCCCTTGCTGAGTTGGCCACGAAGACCCATTCTGTATGATGACTATATATTACTGTATATGCAATTTCGGATAAATAACTGACTATTGACTATTAATAGACTACTTACTATTGTAGATTATCATGGCCAGTTATGAAGCAAACGACATGGAATTTGGTACAGATATAAAACTCTTTTGCACGTATCTAGTTCTACTTCTAGTCGAAAATGAAAAAAAAAATACCTGTTTATCACGAGCAGAAAGCGGATCGGATGTTTTTCTACCGAAGAATCAATCAAGTGGGAAATCATTTTAAGGGCTTCATCTGTTTTCAATAATCTCCCTTTTTTATAATAACACAATCCTACACACCTTCTATCGGTGTAGACATACCTAGAGTAGACTTATCCGTATCTGACATTTGTTTTCTACGTCTTGTAGAGCATATTTTGCCCCGAAAATTAGACGTCGTACAGTGTTTCCGTCGTACAGTGTTTATCTCAAGCTAGACGATAATCATTTTTATCGAATTCTGGAACGATGACGTCACGGAGATATTTCTGGATGGTTAGCGCGACAAATTGTTGGTTATATTACACATCTAATGCACTTTCACTAAACAAGAGAAACTTCAAAACCCAGCAATTGCATTTAATATGTCTGTGCCTCCTGTGCAAAACGATTTAACTCGAAAATCACTACTTTTCAGGAGAGCAAAAACAAATTAAAAAAATATATTTTTCATTACCTGTATTATTAGCTAGCCAAAAAGCGTTAATGAATTATGTTGCATGAAAATATATGATTTATTTTTTTTAATTTTTAAAATTTTTTTGGGTAGAATATCAGAAAATTAAAAAAATTCAAGATTTGTACCAAATGTAGTTTTTGATTTGAGTTTTTTGACGTGTCTAATGATTTAAATTAAATCATACCATTAAACACATAAAAAAGCTTTTGGTGAAAATTGATATTTGATGATTTTATTTTAATAGTAACATTATATTTGCAGTGCTAAAGCAACAGCGTAGAACAAAAAATACTGAAAATTATTGGATGATTAATGTTTTCATACCTCGAGTTGTACCAAAATTTAATGCAGAACGTATTGGTACTATTTGGGCTAACTCTAGTTTTAACAAAATACAATAAAAAGTGTGGAAAATTTTAAACGCTATTTTAATACAACATTGATTAAATCTTTTTACACCAATAAATTTAGTTAAATCGGTTTTTTCTCATAGTACAACTCATGATAAATCACTAGACACGGAACATTCGAATAAAAGTCCAAAAAATGTGCCAGTTGTATCAACTTATCTCCGTTAGTAAGAGAGATATCAACACGTGAGTTAGACCCAAAAAAATGCATTTTTTTTACATATGGATCCATCAAAAACGCAATTATGATATAAGTCTAGTTAAATCATTTTACACAGGAGGCACAGATGTGTTTGCCGCTCCAGGATCACAATAGAATAAATCGTGTTACATCGGAGAGGGGTCTGGAAATAGTCTTTACATTTACTACACAGAAGGGGCGGGGTTGTCGACCTGATATCAGTTTCCCTTGAAACGAAACTTTGGCCACCCGATCCCGTATTAAAAACGGTCAAAGAACGCTACGGTCTGCGATAAATTCGAAATGAGTTACAGCTAACATCAGTTGGAGGTATCGATTACAACGGGGAGTTAATGGGCCCTTGCTGAGTTGGCCACGAAGACCCATTCTGTTCAGGGTAGGTCACACTCACGGGTCAACACCTATCCGACCGCCTTCACGCATGAAGTGCGAGCCTGGGTAGGACTCTGGCCTTATGGTCAATTTCCCCTGGGAATCAACCTTCTGGCGCTCCTGGACGGTCTGCGCACTGTGCGGCGTAAGCCAATCGACTATGCACTCTGACTTACAGTCGGGGGAGTCTGGAAGCAGTACTGTTTCCTATAGAGCGGGGGTGGTTGCGGACCTTACGGCGACTGCTCTTGAAACGACCATCGGCTACCCGATCCTGGGGGAACAGCCGGGCAAAGGATGCCGTGGTCCGCGATAGAATCGGTATATACCATTTCACCGCTTCGAAAGGGAGAGGACCGCTCAAGCGACCTCGAATTCGTAACCAATCGAGAGACCGGAGTAATCTGGTCGCAATTTGAAGTAAGGGCGTAAGTGTAAGCCCGCTGGGTAACACACCTGGTTATCTCGCGGTTAAGGCTTTGGCCTCTTACGGGCATGTGGCGGAGCTTGACGGTGGACTGTTTCGTCTAAGTCTTCTGCGCTCACTTCACGAGAGAAAGAACGACTAATCGTTAACTCTTCCTGAAGTGACGGGTTCGCCCGTTGTAGTTGACAACTCTATTTTGTCGATTACAACGGGCGAACGCGTCACCCCAGAAAGTTTTAACGATAATGATCGTTCTTTCTCTTGTCAGGAAATATCAGGTAGATGCCGAGCAAGCGAATTCGGACATGTGAGCAGAAGGGGGACGGGTCGGAGAAAACCGCCAAAATCTTGTAGTAAGGGCGAGAAACCGCCCGCTGGATTCACTTTTCAACGCCTCGCGGTTAGGCGTTGGTTTCTCACTCTGTCTCTGTCTGTTCCGTCTCTAAGTCTCTACGTTCACTCCACGGTTGAAATAATTACCAATATCCTTGCGCTTTCCTTGTCTGGCGGGTTCGCCAGTACTGGGTGACTTAAAAGTTGCCCTTGTGTAGCATACAATGACCCTAGTTTCGAAAAGCGTTGTCTGAGAGGAAAAGTAGCGTGGCTTGGGAACAAAAAGCACACAAGCGGACAAACGACAAAGACATCACATATCACTATTGCCTACGTGTGATCACTATGACTTCTGCTGCACCTTCGATTTCCGGCCGCTCGTCTCGGCCCAAACATTACACTCTGGAATTCGAAACTAATACGCGGCCGCTAAAGACATCTGCTACATCTGCCTATATACCTAGACTAACCTACACACTCAAACACAAAAAACACACTGTACCTACATATATAAACAGCGTAATATCGATAAAAAATATATAACAAAAAAATAAAAACGAGCGAGATTTGTCTTCAGTTTTCGAAAAACCTAGAGATGATTCTCAATATTAAAAAATACCATTTACACTAACGTATGGTCTTTTTGCATAGAACGAAGACAGTTTATGGAACTTCCATACAAAAATATAAGAAAAAAATGTTTGAAATTACGTAATTTCCAGAAATGTTATAGCCAAACATTATTTTTTTTCTATTTATTAAAGATACTTTAAAGTGATATAAAAAAAACACAGTGATCTAAGTTATTTTTTTATTGTAATCTAATTTAGACTTGATAAAAACCTATTCATTTGATAATTTATTATATCATAATTGAAAAGCCACATCGACTATATTAGACGACACGCGAAGCCGAAATCGTCATTCGTAATTGCCCACTGTCAACGGTGGGACGTATTCCCTTGTCGCCGCGGTATACCTATACATCTTTATGTATATATCGAAAGCGTGCGGGCGTGTGGCATTGCGAAAATACCTAATTTTTTAGTAGCGTCAACTCGGAAAGGAGCCCTAATGAAATAATTAATTTTAGTATTTATGAGTGTCATCTACATCTTGTGTCGACTACATCTACAGGTAGCGTTCCGTGTCATCGACAGGTAGCGTTCCGACCTAAAATACTGATTTACACACCGTAGTACGTCATTGACAATCTAATACGCTATATGACCAATGTGGTATAGGCAACCATAGAGCTCTGATATACTAGCGCGAGCCACTGCCTCGTTTGTGAACGTTTGCGGCTCGCGCACTGAAACTAGTTTATCCTTGCAGTGACGTATTGGCGCGTGAGAGTTTCGACGATCGGCCACTGGCCGTCACGGAGGCGTACGGACGCAGCTACATCCCGCCGGAACCGACCGACTGGAAACGCGACTCACTTACGTCGCCGAGGGCAACTTTGCTCTCTACTTAAATCGATGGCCTCCGCCGCACACGGAAATGAATCGCCATAAACACCTACAATGCTAAACGACACAGAAGATTCGTTCTTCAATATATGGCGACTCTGACATAAATAACATTAAGGTGATATGATGCCTGGGAACGACCATATGTGACGAACTTTTGATTCATGTTTTTTAAAAAATATAAGCACTAATATAAAAAAAGTTTCTGAGCGAAACCCTATATAGATAGGGAACCAATTTATAAGTAAGACTTAATAAAGGTGCTCATTGCGTTGGATATTCAGGCTTTAAGGCTCACTTCCGAGTTGACGCGACTAAAAATTTAGGTATTTTTGCAATGCCACTCGCCCGCGCACTTTCAATATATACATAAAGATCCAACCGTTGGCAGTGACCAATCACAAATGACGATTTCAAATTCGCGCGTCGTCTAATACAGTCGAATTGACTTTTCAATTATAATATAATAAATTATCAAGTTTTT
Organism: Micropterix aruncella; assembly: GCA_944548615.1. NCBI lineage: Eukaryota > Metazoa > Arthropoda > Insecta > Lepidoptera > Micropterigidae > Micropterix > Micropterix aruncella. Next base: position 10,810,315 of record OX155972.1, on the reverse strand, counting down.
TATAAAGTAAAAATTAGATTATAATAATAAAATAACTTATGATCACTCTTTTTTTATATCACTCAAAAGTGTCTTTAATTATTAGAAAAAAAATAATGTTTGGCCGTAACATTTCTGGAAATTACGTAATTTCAAACTTTTTTTTCCTATATTTTTTATATGAAAGTTCCAAATACTGTCTTGGTACTATGCAAATAGATCGTACGCTTTTGTAAATACTGTTTTTTAATATTGAGAATCATATCTAAGTTTTTCAAAAACTGAAGACAAATCTCGCTCGTTTTTATTTTTTTGGAAAACAGTAAGAGAATAAAGATAATTTACAATTAGTATGGAAATAATTTACCAATTTTGTTTTGGCGAAATGATAGCTTAAGGACCGGGTTTTTAAAATCCGGCATAATTGTATAAAAATTCTTTTTTGTGTTCTCACAACCAGGCCACAAAATTATGCTTCAGCTTTTGGCCGCCACGCAGGCGCGATTACCCTACAATGTAAGCGGCGAGTGTGTTTTATTTTAACCTCATTATATTGACTGGTTAATCCTCTAGCGTCGCGCTTAGCCAAATTTTTTATTTCGGTCCTAAATTAATTACAATTAATTCAATCGTGAGAGCGCTTTGAGAGTTACGCTAATATGATTATACCATTCACATATTTATACCACCACTGCGCAAAGACAGTTATTCTGTGCTAGCGCTGCGATCATGCGTTTGGTACGCGCCTGGTCACCGGCGCGAGAGCACGTAGAATCTGCGCCTGAAGCTTCGTCAACGCTGGATTTTTATTGAACAAACGAAATTTTATTTTATTGGACATTTCAAAAAATCGTATATTGAATTGTAGAAACATACGTACAAGCGCTAGAAGGATCATTATTGTAACAATAATGTCGTTATCTTTTGCGCATATTTACACAAAGAAGTATCAGACCTAAATGAAATGTATACAATCGAAGAATATCGCGGTTGTTTGACATTATATATAATTATAAACGAATTTATAATTATAAACAAATTTACCGCGTGAAATTTGTAGCACCCGAAGTTTCGGTGACGTTGCAGCCGCTGTTGTCCGCCAGTCTATCCTGGACAACGGCGGCTGCAACGTCACCGAAACGTCGCACTGAGAAAACGAACGCTTAACCGAGTGCGATTTTAGCTCGGTTAAAAAAAAAAAGGTTAAAAATAACCAATCAAAGGTTAAAATTAACCAATCTACCGTTGTTAAAAAGTACCAAGTTGGAACTGTTACAGGGAGTGGGTTAATAATAGCACACCGATTGGTTGTTGTAGCCGAGTTAACTCGGTTACAATTAACAAACGACTCTGTAGATATTAAAGTCGCGTCTTGGCTGTTTGTAACTGCGCTGCTCGGTTGAAAATAATTGCGCGGCTCTGTTGAAAACAACAGAACGGCTCGGGTAATTTTAACCGATTTCTCGTTTATTTTCAACGGAATGGCCGAAACGGTTGAAAGTAATCGAGCAGGTTGGTAGTTACCAACCAAATGGCTCTGGTGTTTTAACCGAGTCACTCTTTTGAAAACAACCTTACCTGATCGGTTAAATTCAACAGAGTGAGTCTGTTAAAAACAACCGAGTCGCATGGTTATCAATAACCGAGCGGATCTGTTGAAAACAACCACCTAGGTGGTTCGGTTATTTTTAACCGATCACTCGTTTGTTTTTAACAGAGTAGCTCAGCTGTTAAAAATAACCGAGATGGTGGAGTATTTTTAACCGACCACTCGTTTGTTTTTAACAGAGTGTCTTGGCTCTGTTGAAATAACCACCGAGCGGGTTGTTTATTTTTAACCGACCGCTTATTTGTTTTTAACAGAGTGGCTCTGCTCTGTTGAAAATAACCGAGCGGGCTGGTTATTTTTAACCAACCACTCGTTTGTTTTTAACAGAATGGCTCGGCTCTGTTGAAATTAACCGAGCGGGTTGCTTATTTTTAACCGACCACTTGTTTGTTTTTAACAGAGTGGCTCGGCTCTGTTAAAAATAAACGAGCGGGTTGGTTATTTTTAACCGACCACTTGTTTGTTTTTAACAGAGTGGCTCGGCTCTGTTAAAAATAACCGAGCGGGTTGGTTATTTTTAACCGACCACTCGTTTGTTTTTAACAGAATGGCTCGGCTCTGTTGAAATTAACCGAGCGGGTTGGTTATTTTTAACCGACCACTCGTTTGTTTTTAACAGAATTGCTCGGCTCTGTTGAAATTAGCCGAGCGGGTTGCTTATTTTTAACCGATCACTCGTTTGCTTTTAACAGAATGGCTCAGCTCTGTTGAAATTAACCGAGCGGGTTGGTTATTTTTAACCGACCACTCTGGCTCTATTGAAAACAACCAAGTCACTCGTTTGAAAACAACGGAGTGCTTGGTTGATTTTAACAGAGTAGTACGAGCTTATTAATACGGTTCTTTGCAGAAGCCGCCATTGCAGTTTTGTCAGTGCATCGTATAGGTGGTAGTTTCAGTTGTTTCGTTGTTTTATGCCGTCTTCTAAATTCTTATCAAACTAACTCCAAAAACGACCTGGCAGAAATGCATCGTCAATCAGTGATTACCATAAAATAACCAAAAGAAGACTTGCAAGCCTGGGTAATTGACAGTTCCGTTCCGCTTTTTATGTTTCACCGCGGCCAGTCGCGGCGTCGTCATATTAAGTACTTTGCGAACTGTGTATTCATAGTTATTATATTGCGTACGAAAAGTGATAAAAACAAAGTGCATTCTGATCTGAAACATTTCGGAATTGTGAGTTTCGTGCCGAATCAAGTCAGATTGAGATCAAAATGGCGGATGATGACGTCGCCATTCTTCTACGCGAATGGGGACTTGAACAATACATCGACAAATTTAATGGTGAGTGATTGCCTAAACTAAATTTAATCTAAATATTTATTATGTCACCCCTAAGCTGGAAATGCGGATTGCGGCCAGCATCGTGGGACAATCGATAGGCTCTAGCTATATATAGTGTATTAAAGTTATTTCGGAATAATGGCGCATTGCTCAAAGTGGCTTTGACACGGACAATAATTTTGGATGATACGAGTGATTTTTATCAATGTGGGCGTTGATTTTTAATCCTAAATACCGCACATAAAAAACATATGTTTTTATTATGGATATTTGCTCAATCCTGTTATAATCTATTCATAATAATCAGGACTTAGGTATACTTAATATATTTTTTATTGTTACAGAAAATCAAATAACGTCATTTTCATTGGCATTATTGGGGCCACTAGAAATAAAAGAATTAATTCCCTTAGTTGGACATCGAGCAATATTGATCAAAAACTTGGAAGGATGGCGAAGATCTATGTATCCAGAGGCGGAAAGCATTAACGTGAGTGGTTTTGCATAATAAATAAATATATAAAATTAGACACAGTGGCAGCGAAACGGCTAAATACTAACAACATTAACGTTTTTTTTACAGATATTTGAAGTTCAATCACCGGCCCCCCAAAATGTTAGTTTTTCGTTAACTGACTTATTGGACTTGAACAAATCCCAACCATCGACACCAGAAATCTGAACTTCGGGTACGTCTCTACTACATAAAACCACACTATCAGCGTCGACATCAAAGCAGTCAATCGAACTTCCATCTACATCTGGCGAATCACAGCACCAAAATACCAAGGTTCGTGTTGTCCATTTTTTATACGACATAGGTACCTAACTCAATTTTAATTTTGTGTATATCTATACTTTTTTATAGACCCTAAATCAACTTCTTCAAAGCACTTTAGAAGGCAGGGGTTTGCTCACGTTGTGTGGTCAAAATACTCCATTGGACAACAAGGCAAGACTTCATTTGGTACGAATTATTTCGACGTCAATTTTATTACAAGATCCAGAAGTTCGTGTAACTGCTAAAGTCTACGGCAAGTGGGCATATGAAATTGTGCAGTTATTCCCAGCTGAAAAAAAATCAGTCTATTTTCACTTCAAAATAGTTGAATCTGGGTACGGCATAACCAACAGATTGGGAGGAAAATTGCCTGATCAAGTGCACAATTTAAAGAGGAAATACAGACAAACTGGTATAATAGCAAGACGAGAGCGGTCAATATCGTCATCCGTATCGTCGAGGACTTCAACTCAATCCCAGCCGGAAAGTATAGAACGTCACTCACGCCTACCAGAACATTTAGAAAAAAAAACAGAGGACGAAGATTCAGTCGAAGACAATATTCTTTGGCTGAAAAATTCTAGCGACCCCTGGGTGACGGTGGAAGACAAGTGGAAGAAAACGACATGGACCAGGTTACAACAATTGGCTTTAAACAATTCGATACAGAAATATTTTGACGATTTTCCTGCACTACAGAAACCTCTCGGTTATGTTCTTGTAAGTATGAAATTGTATTGTAATATCTCAGATATTATTTTCTCGTCTACAATAATTACTTTTTGCAGCTGGAAAACGACTTTGAGTCTATCTACGCTGGCAACACAAGAAGTTTGGTAGAAGGTTTCCCTGTTCATAAAAAAAAACTCTTCGATTTGGCGGCCAAACGATCCTCCGGTAGAGACAAATACCTGCAGCATCTTCTATCCATGGCAGATGGTAGGTTTGTTTTATTCCTTGTACTGCAAATAGGATTCCATTTAATATATGCATATCATTAGCACGGCGTCTTGCGAAAGTTGAGGTCTTCACATAGAGTCTTCAGTGATGCTCTCTAAACTACAATCGATTCTACATTTTAATTTTTCAGCTGTTGAAGAAACGTCAAACATTGCAGGGCTTCTTCTCATTCCTTCGCTTTTGTCAGTCTCCACCTTGCGTCTCAAGGGATGCATCAAGAAAGTGTGGCGGCCATCGAAATCAGAAGTGCGAGAAGGTTTCGTGATACACGTCAACAGCGATGCAGAGATAAAGCAGGTGCTCGAAGACAGACGTAAGAAATTGTCAAATTTTGGTCTCACTCTCCAACCACTCGTGGTCATAGTAGGTCCAACGCCCGGCGAAATTTCTTCATATATAATCGTCATCAATAATGCTATGTATTTATTGCCCAACATTTTGTCCGCTATTGATGTCTGTTTTAAATGTATATGGGCCATAGGGATACGGCCCGGTGGCATAGTGGTTAGGTCGCCTGATCTTACATTGTAAGGTTCCGGGTTCGATTCCCGCCTGGGTCACCACTTTCCGTTGTGTTAAATTAAAAGAATTGCATTTAAATTCTGTTGATACAAGTAATAACAAGACACACATGTTACACGCACATATACATATAAACACTTCATAGTGGGGTTGGTTGTAAGAGATTTTCTATGATAATAAACCCGCCCATTGTGAAATTTCACAATAATGAGTAGAAGCATCCGAAACCACTGATGATAGAGAAAAAATATAGAAAGGAGTATCGGAGTCTCGGGTTTTGTAGTTATGAAAATTTCATTTAATGGTTTTCAATCTAAATTTCAATTAAAATTTAAATCAACTTTTCAATAATGGTATTTACTTTCCTATAAAACACAATGCGTAGATAGGTATGTCTCTTAAAAATCTTAAAGCGAAGGTGAATGTCATTTTCTTGACGTTCATGTTGAATTAATTAAACAACCAAAGCAGCAAATGACTATGATATTTTGTAAATAAAACATACTTATCGCTTGCACTTGCGATTTTACAAAAAAGACTTTCATGAAAACCATAAATGCAATTTTTCATAACTCCAAAATCGGTTGCAAGACTTTTTCCCACAATTTTTCTTGCGGCTTCTTATTTCCCCATAAGTTTGCTAAATTTAAAACTCAACCTCCATAAGACAACTACAGTCTGATAGTAGTTTTCATTTGATCGTCGATATAAATACACTTCCTAACTGACAAAACAGATGCTTTGTAACCCACAGTTCTGTGGCTTGCAAAGCATCTCTTTGTAAGTACATAGAAGCGTATATATGAAACGGTAAAAGAAACCGCAATCAGGACTTCAACTAGCTTTTTCTGGAATTCTCACATTTTTTGTTTGTAATAAATAATGTAAATAATTGTTATAATTGTAATAAATAATTGTAAATAATGACAATGAATCTCTTATGTTTACGCACGTCTACATTCAAAGGGCAATAAAATATACATAATTGTATTGTGATTACACTAAATTTTATTATGATTTATTTTATATACTTGTATTGGGCTCACACTAAACTTTATTGTGATTTATTTAAATATATTTACAATTTGTGTTAATAAACGTGGTTAATATGTGAAAACAATATTTGTAAATTTAAATTACATTTCAATAAACGCTCATCTTACAGAATTATGTAAGTTGTGTTTTCTTTCATAGCATATATAGGTATATACTATACACTTTATTGCAACAGGTCACCTGCATCACTGCTGTCACTGATTAACCTGGTTCCAGTAGCTGCTTATCACTCGGTTGCTAACTGGGTGCCCTGTCGATTCCTGTATCTTTGTGGAGGTGTTTCTACAGTAATGTAGATAAACCTCTTAAATGATGTAGAAATTGAAAGGCCATCCCGTAAGCAGATGTGAGATACTTACTTTCAACCGATTAGGTTAGTTACGTTTAACCGAGTAGGTTGGTAAAATTTAGCCGAGCAGGCCGGTTACTTTTAACCTAGTTGGCTATATTACTTTTAACCGAGAAGGTCGGTTATTTTTAACCAAGTTGGCTAGGTTATTTTTAACCGAGAAGGTCGGTTATTTTTAACCAAGTTGGCTAGGTTACTTTTAACCGAGAAGGTCGGTTATTTTTAACCAAGTTGGCTAGGTTACTTTTAACCGAGAAGGTCGGTTATTTTTAACCAAGTTGGCTAGGTTACTTTTAACAGAGTATGTCGGAAACTTTTAACCGTGTAGGTCGGTTACTTTCAACCGAGTAGGTTTGTTAAATTTAACCGAGTAGGTTGGCAACATTAAGCCGATCAGGTCGGTTATTATTAACAAAGTACGTTTGTAAGATATAGTCAAGCAGTTCGTCTAATTTCAACCGAGTAGGTTAGTTACGTATAACCAAGTACGTTTGTAAGATTTAGCCAAGCAGTTCGGCTAATTTCAACCGAGTAGGTTAGTTACGTTTAACCAAGTAGATTGGCAATATTTAACCGAGCAGGTTGGCCATATTTAACTGGGCAGGCCGGTTAATTTTAACCGAGTAGGTTATTATTTATAACCAAGCAAGTTTGCAATATTTAACCAAGTAGATGAGTTACTTTAAACCAAGTAGGTTGGCTACCATAACCGACCATTGAAGGTCATCAAGTAACAGATTAGGTGGGTTAATTTTAACCGAGTGTATTTAACCAAATTGAGTTGGTTATTATTAGCAACGGAGGTTGCAGGTGCTATATTAACAGTATGACTTGGTTGTTTTTAGCAGTAAATTGGTTGTTTTTAGCGTAGACGTTTTCTCAGTGCGGGTGCTACAAATTTCACGCGGTAAATTCGTTTATATCCTATTTATAGTGAATGAAATGTATTTACTATGATGATGTTTTCGCCAAACGTACCTAGGACAGTATCATTACTGGAATGTTCTCACAACATGTCCGTGACATGGTAACTACACCATTACGCGTGATAGAAATTCACTAGCTGCGCCCCGCGGTTTCACCCGCGTGGTGATGGCAAATTGTGATAATGATGACAGAAAACTATATATCTTTATAAATTATAGCCTATGTGTTATTCTGGTGTGTAAGCTATATTATTGTAAAGTTTCATCAAAATCCATTCAGTAGTTTTTGCGTGAAAGAGTAGCAAACATCCATACATACATTCTTACAAACTTTCACGTTTATAATAGTAGTAGGATACATACTAACCACAATCCGATTTCTGTATGTTATTCTTTTTGAAAAAATAGTATTTCCGTGCATTACAACGTTTTATTACTTTCCTGGCCCGTCAACCGAACAGAAGAGAAAGTATTGTGAACGGGATTTTTTTTATTTTGTGTGATGAAGACGGGAATATCCTTTTTGAGCCAACCTGAGACGATTAAGACTATTTCCAGATTGTAGTCTGTCTGTGTGTTTGTTTGTGTGCCAGGGTAGCGCCCATCGCCGTATCCGATTTAGCTGAAATTTGATATCCTGCATCATTTGGTCATGACAAAAGATGAAATGGTTGTTGTTGAAATCAGCCCACCAGGGTGCGTACTAGTCATATATAATCCTCGAAATAACATTGCATTTTATAAGGAATATCTCATATACAAGCTGCACTTGTAATTAAACTCCGATATACAAACATATGACCGAATCAAATATTTAAATTGCGGCGCCGCACGCTTGCGATTGGATTTTTTAAATATACGGCGATGCACGTTCGAAATATAAATTTTCAACGCGTTGTGTCGCTCGTTCGAAATTCGTTTTTTAACGGCGATTATTACGGCGACAAGCGTTTACAATTCGATTTAACTTTTCCGGCAAACCAACCGAGGAGAATGGATAGTATTGTGAACGCGCTAAAATTTCCGACGATTAAGGCGACATGACACCTGGGAACGAACCTATCTGAGGAATTTTAGTTTTATAAGTTTTTTGAAAAATATAAGCATTAATTTAAAAAAAATCTATGTGAATCCCTTCTATAAGGAACCAATTTAAAATTTGGACTCAAAAAAGTTGCGCATTGGATTGGATATTAAGGCTTCAAACTGACTTCGAAAACTTTCAGGCGCGTTTACTCCTTACAATGTCAGCGGTGAGTGTGTTTTATTATAATTTCATTAAATTGACTTGTTAATTTTGTAGGGCAGCACTTAGCTACATTTTTTATTTAGGCCCTAAATGAATTACAATTAATTAAAACTTGATAGAGCTCTGGGAGTTACGCTAAATATGCTTTGCCATTAACACTGCGTAAGATAGTTATTCTGTGCTAGCGCTGCGATTGACCGTTTAGTATGCGTTTGGTTCCCAGCGCTAGCGGACGTGGAATCTGCGCTTGACGCTTCGTCAACGCTGGATTTTTATTGGTAAAACATTACAAAATCGATCCGCCTATTTTTCCCGTGTCCGCCCATTTCGGATATTTTTCTGAGGTCTCATGTCGCCTTAAGACCGCTTGCAGACTTATGTCTGTCTGTCTGTGGGTATATATTCTTCCACGATAGAGATTTATGAAATTAATATTCAGATTAAATCAATCCTTGGATACTTGTCGGGAAAGTCTTGGGGTGTCATAACCGTTTTTTTCCTCAGGAAGCACATATTAGCCCTAATGTGTGTTTCTTAATGTTTATGCTAATATCAGAAGAGTGATACTGATAAAATATTCATCTTCCTTTTTCTCTATCTCTCTCTCGCACACACACACATTGTCTCTCTGATATTATTTATGTTCGCTGATTAGGTACTTACAATTTTATGTACTCATACTGCCTACAAATTCTGCTGACTTGCCTGGTGCTTCCAAGGGATGATTCACTCGGCTGAAGCACCTAAATCCACTGGGTGTGTGGAGTTTTATGTCGCGATGGTTCCTCGGGAAATGTAGCCCCATTTGCTAACATTGAATAGAAGCGCACCCAGAGGAGAGATAGAACTGGTAGGAATAAAGGGAGGGAGAGAGATAGAGAGGCAGGAAAGAGATTCAGCCATAATGCAAATTCCCCCACAATACGCTCTTCCACTGGCAACAACAATAAAAATAGAGACCGATTAGAACCAGGAGATGACAAGGAGTTCTCTCATTTTCATTTAAAAAATAATTTCGCTTGCTAAGGATTTGTTTGTTCCAGTTTACGAAGACCTGAAATGAGATCATATACATATAAGAAGTGAAGTTTTAAAAAATACTTTCAACTTCTTAGATTAAGATCGCTTTTAATTCTAAATATTTACTCTAAAGAGAATGAGTCATTTCGTACCCATTTGCGAGGTTTGTAGAATATCTTGCGGTGTCAACTACAACGGGCGAGCCCGTCACCACAGGACGTTTTAACGATTAGTCGTTCTGTCGCCCTGCAGTGAACGTAGAAGACTTTGGACAGTACATTCTACGTCCAGCTACGTCACAACCCGTGAGAGTCCAACGCCTTACCGCGAGTGAGCCAGGAATAAACCCGGCGGGCTCGAGATACTCGCGCCCTCACTTCCAATTGTGACCAGATTTCTCCGGTCTCTCGATTGGTTCCGAGTTCGAGGTCGCTTGTGCGGTCCTCTCCCTTACGAAGCGGTGAAACGGAGTGCACCGAATCTGTCGCGGACCAAGGCGTCCTTTGCCCGACTCTGAACCGGGATCGGATGGCCAATGGTCATTTCAAGAGCAGTCGCCGTAAGGTAGACAACTGCCCCCGCTCTATAGGAAACAATACAGTTCCCAGACTCCCCCGATTGTTAGTCGGAGAGCACAATCGATTGGCTTGCGCCGCTCGGTGCGCAGACCGTCCAGGAGCGCCAGAGGATTGTTCCCAGGGGAGACTGGTTGACCCAGTGTCCTACCCAGGCTCGCACCCCATGCGTGGAGGCCATCGGATGGGTGTTGACCCGTGAGTGTGACCGACCCTGAAACAGAATGGGTCTTCGTGGCCAATTCAGCAAGGGCCCATTTGCTCTTAACACTTTAGAATAGAATAGAATAACTTTATTGTGCTATAAAAACATAACTTAATGAATATTACGCTGGTTTTATAAAAAGACAATTTATGCACAAATGGCGGACTTATCGCTATAGCGATATCTTACAGTCAACCATTTGATAAAATAATTCCTAATTTTCACGGTACAATACACAAAGAAGTAGTAAAGTTAAATTTAAAATAAACTTATACAGATATATTATGTCAGTAACTTATGCTAAGGTTGTCCAAGGAAGGATAAAGGAGAGGACAAAGTGAGGTATTTGGTTAGTGGCTGTGTAAAAATAAATGTTTCTTCAACAACTTTTTGAAAGTATGCAGCGAAGGTGCATGCCTAATAGAGTGAGGGAGCTGATTCCATAAACGAGCAGAATGGACGGTAAAAGAGTGCATGTAAACAGAAGAATGATGTATCGGAATGGCGAGTGTGTTATCCCGGCTTGATCGAAGTGGAAGACCGTGGCCTCCCAAAGGGTGGAAATTCTAATTGAGATAGGAGGGTGAAGTGGGGTTATTGAGTATGTTGTAGAGTAGCGACAACGTATGCAAATTTCTTCGATCGCGAATAGGAAGCCAATGAAGTTGATCACGAAAGCAGCTAACGTGGTCGAACTTTGACACTTAAATTAAACGGAATATAATTGCAAGTGTAATATCTTATTCTATAGCAGCTAAGCTGATAAACGTGGCTTAAAAAAGTTAAATCGGTAAAATTGCAAAATATTTCATTGAATAATTACATATTTTTTATTAAACTATCTTATTTACTTTGTTTTACTTGAACAATACGGTTGTTTATATTATTTACATGCAATGCTATGATATATCAACTATTAAGAGCAAAGATACCTGATTGGTATAGAGTGAGTACATTTGTCCTATCCAGAAAGCTTTTATCTGATCAGGTAATATTTTGCTTCTGCGTGTGTCAGGTAATATTTTGCTTCTGGTTCGTTGGCATTTTTCGTTGTACGTTAGGGTTTTCTAAACATGTTAAGAGTTAAAAGAGACACAGTTAATAAGCAAGACAGAGATGAATACTCAGTCGTTGGGTGATAGGAAAGATTTTGCGCTGGGGCAGTTGCAATTCCTCTGTTTCACGTTGGGGTGTACCTAGTGTTTTCTGTTTCCATGTGATTTCGGTTTTACTTTTTTAAATATGGTTTTTTGCGTTATAGATGTGAACTGCCTGTTATTTGTAGTATACGAATGGATACTGTCTGACGAGGCAATCGTGATACAAGGGGCATATACGTGTACAACATATTTTAATCGGATGTTGGCAGCCCTACAAGAACTGTTTTTTTTTATTGAAAAGCCGGGGTTTTTTTTTAAATTCTTTTATTTAATTTATTTATTTGGTTATTTACAATTATCTACAGTAAATGAACATATACAATTACAATGTCATAGCCGAGAATCCAGCAGCAAAAAACTGATAACATGTTATGCCAGAAACTGTTGCTAGTGATCCTATTTTAATATCGCCTAACTAAGCAATAGCCTGTTCTAAGGCGGACGTTTAAATTATTGTAAATATATTATAAACCAATATTAAGAATACGAAGTAATGAAGAATATAGAAATTCAGGGGAATTTATACACTAAGACCTAATATTATTAATTCTTACGAGATGGAAAATTGAATATAAAATTCATAATATAAAAATGACATTGACAATATAAAGTTGTTAACTATTGATTAATATATGAAATTCTAATGAATTTTGAATTTGAATTTTTAATTGTTGCATTTTAATAAATGCAACAATTAAAAATTAATTTGCTACGAAATTCCATTATTACACGATAGCCCAAAAAAAGTTGTGTAATCAGTTCAGTTTTATTTTATGTATATTTTCCGTTTCTTTATTCCACCATAACTCCAAAACGATTGAACCGATTTGGAAGTGTGTGGTACTGTTAGAATTTTTTTATCATATCGAGTGTTATAGGGATCCATACCTCTCAGAATATTAAGTATCAGTTGTCTGAATATCCAAATGTTATTAAATTATTATAAATTTATCGTGTTACGTGTCAATAATTGAAAGGCCTGATTGAGTACATTCCAGAAATGTACATTTGTCTACATAATATGGATAAATACAAAGGCCATAAATACTTCATAAAATAACCGTAAATAAGTAATTAAAAATTCAATAGTTCACTTTTTGTAACGGCAGTCGTGTTTTTAATTCTTTTTATTTTATTTACTGGTTTAACCCTTGGAGTAAATGGGTATTTTCATGGATGCATCTGTCTCTTTTGCAGGATTTTCGGCGACATCGACCTTAAAGTACTATAACTACGAAACTACTACACCAATCATAAAAAGAACAACTGCACAATGATTGCATTGAAATTTCGAATATAGAATATTGAAATATCATTTTGTAAAACAATTACATAATTATGAATAAATATGAGAACGTCAAAGAAGTGAAAAAAACGCGGAACCAGATCTGGTCGTATCATACTCAACGGATAATTGTTTCAGAACCAGATTTGGTCGTATCATACTCAAGGGGTTAACCTATAAAAGCGCATGTAGAATGCACGCATGTGCATAAAATGTAATACATGAATATGCAAGGTGCTTCTATATGTTGACTCGTAGGTACTTTGGACTCCGACAACAACTTTTCTAATCTTCATCAGTCTGGAAGAAAGTCATCAGTTACATATCCTTTAGTTCCTAATTCCAATAAAAATGTTTTAACGGTGGACCCAGAGCTTGCTATTTCTATGCTAGTCTAACTATAGTTAAATAAATGAAACTGAATAGTTTAAATTGCAATTTAAATCGACGCATCCATGTGTATCTCTGTTTCTAACCGTGGATAGTATATTTTAAGCACAGATTCCTCGGATAACTTCTTCTTTAAATTTTCGGAGGCAAACGTCACCTCAGTGCCAAATTTCAACCTTGCGTGTATTTTCAATAGATCCGTTAACAGTTTTGAAATTGCTGAATAGTTCATTATCAACTTAATCTATACTAGTATTATAAAGAGGTAAAGTTTGTGACGTTGTAGGAAGTAATCTCTGGATCTACTGAACCGATTTTGAAAATTCTTATCCTGCCAATAGAAAGCCCGTTATTTGTAAGTGTCATAGGCTATATATTAATCAGAAAAATGGAAAGACTTTTTCGTGGTAGTCGGATCTGCAAAGTAAGTCGGAGAAAAAACGGTCGAACGAAAAGGTTTCTAATTAACGCTGCTTTAACAGTGAGAGATATATGATTAAGTTCTAGAGAAACCTTATAGAGCTTAATAATGCCTACAAAAAAGTCAACGACAGCATATGTCTAACTTTTATATTTAAGTCACAAAAAGTAGTATTTTGTATTAAAAAAATAATTTTAATCATTAGGTCATGTTTATTGGTCATATTATCAACAATTATGAATTCTTATCAAAATAAGTAAATTTATCGTCTCAAGTGTTTAAAACAAAATACTTTTCCCTTTTACTGCATATAATTTCCCTTTTACTGCATAAATAGTTAAAGAGATAATACGCTCACAAATAATACACTCACAAGAAGATACTCACAAATAACGGTATTATAGTCAAATTGGCATGCAAATACATACATATATATGCAGTAAAAATATATCCCTTCTTTTGGCAGTCAGGAAATAAATCATAGCACTCAGTACCTACTAACCGAACCACACTCATAATTTCATCACAGGTAAAAAGTTTTACCGCCCAACGAAGTGGGCACGGGTCAGCTAGTGAAATATTAAAACATAGTTTTGACTCTTAATTAAAATAAGTCTACTCTCAGGATTGGCTCCCGACGAAGCAACTCTTCTACACTCAACAGCACAGACAAGAAATTTTGTGTACGCATTCAATTATGATAGCCGTTTCTAAGTTTCACCATGGCTTGGCTAATGCACCCAGAATTGGCTTCCAATGACCTCTCGCCTCAACGACTCCTCAACGACGAACAACACATACACAACATTTTGCATACGGTATCAATTAATGCAGACCGTTCTTTCTTCTTATTAGAGTATTTTAATAAAAGCTTGTTTTTGAAAATGTTTTTTACTATTGCTCTCATTAGTATTGATTTGTTCTATAAATCCGATTAATCTTTCTAGAAATAGTCCATGCTACTAAAAGAACGTTTACTTTTCTTTAATTTCTACGGAAAAATTCATAAAAAAATTTCTTCAATTTGGGCTACTAGTCAACGGGAATATTTATTGTATACCTTTGATACTCTATCTTTTGCTAGGGCCAAGGCACTGACCTTAGAGGGAAATCGGATATTGGGGATCTCAATATTGTATGATTTTTACATATTTTTAAAAAATGCCCAGTTTCATTCCATTTAAAATGTTTATATACAGTAATAAATGTTTTTTTTTCTAATTCTTAGTTGGTTCTCAATTTTGTACAAACAAAATACCTACCTACTATGTTGCAATTATCATATATCCCTGACGTGTTTGTTCTAACTGATAGGATATAAGAATAAACATACTCAAGATCTCCAAATACGATCGTATCCGGATAATGAGAGTTTCGAAAAATTGTGCCATAATACGATTTTAAATTAGAAAATATCTCGCCCTACAGTCACGATTCTCTGATCAGACTATAATTCCTGTTATTGAATATAGAGCGTATGTGGCTGGTTTGAAAAAGTAGCGAAATCGTGAAAGAAATATTATCTAAGCGAACAGGTTACTAACACTTGTTTTAAACGCAGTAGAGACGGTTCAAAGCGAGCTGTAAAATTTCCCGACAAATTGAAAATGAGATTTCGGGCAGATTTGCGGATTACCGGATTGGAGTCTTTTTGAATACATTTTGTTTTAAATAATATATTATGCAAATATAACTAATTGTCCTGCACTAATCATTTCATTAAAGTAAAGCCATAATTTAAAATAATTAAGCTATCAGGTTTATCTTACTGGTTAATTGTATGTATAGGATATAATTACATGTATCGCATACTTACTGGTTGTTACATACAAAATAAAGGATGGATCATGGAAAGTATAATCTGGTTTAGATTTTTTGGTCTATTTTATAGTGTAGCCTTTATAAGTTTTTACTTTTTTCTATGTGTATTAGTTTCTGAGGTAAGTCTCACATCTTTACCAAATCCGTAGATACCGAAATCACCAACAACTAGGGTTGTCGACTACAGCGGGCGAGCCCGTCACCTCAGGAAGTTTTAACGATTAGTCGTTCTATCTCCCTGGGGTGAGCGCAGAAGACTTGAGGACAAAACAGTCCACCATCTAGCTACGCCACAAGCCCGTAAGAGGCCAACGCCTTAACCGCGAGATAGCCAGGAGTGTTACCTGGCGGGCTTACACTCACGCCCTTACTTCCAATTGTGACCAGATTACTCCAGTCTCTCGATTGGTTACGAGTTTGAGGTCGCTTGTGCGGTCCTCTCCCTTACGAAGCGGTGAAACGGTGTATACCGAATCTATCGCGGACCACGGCATCCTTTGCCCGGCTGTTCATCCAGGATCGGGTAGCCGATGGTCGTTTCAATAGCAGTCGCCGTAAGGTCCGCAACCACCCCCGCTCTATAGGAAACAGTACTGCTTCCAGACTCCCCCGACTGTTAGTCAGAGTGCGCAATCGATTGGAAATGCCGCACGGAGCGCAGACCGTCCAGGAGCACCAGGAGATTGATTCCTAGGGGAAACTAACCATAAGGCCAGAGTTCTACCCAGACTCGCACTTCATGCGTGGAGGCCGTCCGATGGGTGTTGACCCTTGAGTGTGACCAACCCTGAACAGAATGGGTCTTCGTGGCCAACTCAGCAAGGGCCCCTTAGCTCCCTAATCGAAATCACCAATTCGGAATCTACCAAACTACTTTATGATGGTCCGAAGAGTAGGAGTATAGTCCAAATAAACACTATTAATGTTTTTTTGTGTGCGCCTTTCCGAATTTCGCATTACATTACATGCCGCAAATGCATCTTTTCGGTCCCTGTGTTAATGTTTTTCTCAAACGCACAGCAATAAATTTATTTGACCTATGCCTGACGTGATGATGACATAGTACTGTCAAAATTTCAGTGCATGCAACGTAACGAAACATAAATATTGAATATCTGGCTTAGAGTTAGTTATCTGGCATACATCTATGATAAACGGACACGGACTAAGGCAAACATCTATTATTATATAAAATCGAAGACTATCGCGGTTGTTTGACATTATAAATAGGATAGAAAACGAATTTACCGCGTGAAATTTGTAGGACCCAACGTTTTGAGGCCTGTAAAGGATGTAATACCACTGCAAACTCCGGGTGTGTATAAAGTCGAATGCAGCTGCGGTCTAGCCTACGTTGGACAAACGAAACGGCCCATAGCCACGCGACTGACAGAACACATCAAAGCTGTTAAAAACGTTCAGCGAGAAAAATCGGCGATCTGCGAACATATATTGGATAGCGGAAGTAACCAATGGATGCAGTTTCAAAATCCCATTGTTCTATCCAAGGAACAATTCTACTTTCCTCGCATGATCCGGGAAGCCATTGAAATAAGAAGAACTCCGAACTTCAATAGAGACGACGGCTACAAACTCTCTTCTACGTGGAACCCTCTTCTTAAAAAGTTCCCGCCGCCGAACGCAAAGACGTAAAACAGGATACAGCGAGTTTTGTGTGCAAGACGGATATTCAAAATTCCCGCGCTCCGAGCCCGGCCCCCCACCACCGTTATAGCCTACGCAGTGGCGGCAGCGGTTTGCGGCCTACCCGCAAAACAACGGACTGACAGCTCTTCAGTCTACCCTAGACAACGGCGGCTGCAACGTCACCGAAACGTCGGGTCCTACAAATTTCAGGCGGTAAATTCGTTTTCTATCCTATTTAAAATCTATTATTATTTTATAATAACATTTTTGAAAGCGCATATCTTAGCTTTTCGATTGAACTAATTAGTGTATAGGTTACATTACCGTATTCTATTAATTGTAGTAATTGCCAATCAAGTTTCTAATGCTAACCATTCAATTTGATGTGATTAACTTTCCAGCTATTACAGAAATTTGCAAAAACTTACTGATTATTTTAGCTACTAGCGTTTTTAATATTTCACTTTTAGATATTCAGTTTATTTATAATTCCAAAAAAACATCCAGTTTTTCATGTAGAATAGTATTCTACATTACTACATCTCCTAAAATCCAAATATATATAAAATAAAGCTAAAGGAATGTGTTTGCTTATACGCGCTAATCTCTTAAACTACCAGAGAGATTTAAAAACTTTTTTTGCTTTTTTAGCCCATTTCTTGAGAAAGGTTATAAGCTATTTAACATCACGTTACGCCCCTTAGGAGTGGAGCAAAAAGAACGCTACGTGAAAACGAAGTATTAGCGCGGGTGACGATACGACGCAGTGGGTCGGGAGCCGAGGGCGGCCGCTTGATGAACCGAGCATTACCGAGAAGAGCCGAACTCTGCATGCCTTATCTTGACCAGGTTGCAGCGAAAACCAGTAAACAGGGATGAGTTTTTAATTAGTGACACCCTTTTAGTGGGTGAATCAGTCGACTTGAAAAAAAAAATTTTTTTTTTAATTGACAATTTTGTAGATTTTACCTATTAAAGAAAAGTTTTAGAAACGTGTTGCGAAAAAAACAGCTATATAGCGCATCTTGCTTATAGCGTTATCAACTACTAACATTAAAAAAAAAACTAATAAAAAAAAAAAAAAATCCCAAAAAAAAAATCAGAAGTTGCTTAGTTCGTCGTACTGATTTCACTAATTAAAAACCCACCATATTTACTAATACCACCCGAATATATGACTTATTACCCGAAATATTTTCTATGCCGAACTACTCTAAATTATGTTATTTATAAATAATCAGATTTCTTTTAAATTAAACAGCGGGTGAAACCGCGAAGCACAGCTAGCAAAATAGGTATATCATGTACTAGCTGACCCGTGCCCTCTTCGTTGGGCGGTAAATATTTTTACTTGTGATGAAATTATGAGTGTGGTTCGGTTAGTACTGAGTGCTATGATTTATTTCCTGACTGCCAAAAGGAGGGTTATATTTTTACTGCATATGTATGTATGTATTTGCATGCCAATTTGGCTAGGTATATTACCGGGTTTCAAATGTGTGAATGAAATGATTATGATTGAATAAATTATGTTTATATCAATTGTTTAAAACTTTTCTGTATACTATATTAGATGTAATGTTATTATTTGGTACCAAAATATATTGTCTTTCCGGAGTTCCAACCCGAGATACGGTCGCGGTTCCATACCTATGTAGTATTATGCTTTAACAATTTATGCAGTAAAAGGGAAGTTATATGCAGTAAAAGGGAAAAGTATTTTTTTTAAACACTTGAGACAATTCATTCACTTATTTTGATAAGAATTCATAATTGTTGATAATATGACCAAATGACCTAACGATTTAAATTATTTTTTTAATACAAAAAACTACTTTTTGTGACTTAAATTTGAAGTTTAGACATATGCTGTCGCTGACTTTTTTTTAGGCATTGGTTCGATCCGATCAGACCTCTCGCTGAATGACCGGAACGACCATTATTTCATCTCCGCTCGTTGCGGAGAGGGCGTGATACTCCTTTGTTAATAATTAGTGGACTGTACAATAATTACTCACGCCTTAGTTCTTCTTCGATATCCTGAGTCGAAACTGCGATTTTCCCCTGGAGATGAGGATGATGGTGATTAGGAGAGCAGGTGATTGACGAAACCTTGCACTGAATTTTAATGTCTTTATTTGATTCAAGGTACACGTACACATCAATCTCGATACACGACTGAACACATTTCCAACATTATTGCCCAGAGTTAATATGAATGTCTATTTTATACGAGCTAAGACAGTTTTCCGATCGGCCACCTATTTGCGGCGCTCTCAAAATCTTACTGACTGACTGACGAGTTCAGCGTCAAAATACAGCTGACCAACTCGTCTATGCCCCTTGGTCCGGGATTGGCTATACTCGGCACCGGCTAGCAACAAAAAAATACATACCATGCCCCTTCGAAGACATGAGGGCGTGTGAAACTTAGGCTTAAATGTGTTTTCAGAAAATCTTAATATTTCAAATTCAAACATAATATGCTAGGTTCTATCAACTGTCTAAAATAACTATAAAGATAATATCAGCTACATATAACGAGCGAGAAACGTTTTAATTTAAATTGTACAGGCAAGTTTTAACATAGACTTATTCTAGCGTTAATTTTATTTATAAAATATGTTATATGAAGGGTCGGTCGCTTTCTCAAGTACTCGAGTGGGAGACACAATACCTTTATAGCGCTTCAATCGCATATTTTGGTTTTTGATTATGGCCCTTTTAAAGACCACCCCAGAGCACCTACCCCTCCGCTGCCGCCAATAATTTACGGCTCTTGTTTCTAGACGGACCTTTTTTTTTTTCTTTTTCCAGGCGGACGAGACAGTTTACCAGCTGATGTATGGCTTCCTTGGTCTATTGTTATTATGCCACTGTTAGACCCTCGGCCGTCGTAATTTCTGAACCCTCATCCCTTTCTCAGAACCCCGGCCTTGCCCCATTCGAGTATGTAATATATTAACCATATTTTAATCTCGGGGTGGCCTCCACGCCGTTTGAAGTTTCTTTATTGGACGAATTATCTGGTATTTATTTAAAATCTGTAAAATTTATTTATAGCACGACTGGCTTCCGACAGGTTAACCTATTTTTAATTTTATTTTTAATATCTAACTAATCGAGGAGTTTATGTAAATCATCCATTTTCCCCCCTTTTGGCATCTTTGTTTGTCGATTCGATGCCAAAAGCTTCTTAAGATTATTTACATTACTATAAGTTGTATTCCTTACTTATTCAATAATAACCTATTTTTACGTTCTTATGTCTGCACTTCCGTGGTCAGCCTAACTAATTTACCTATTGTTCTACGATAAATCTTGCCTCCTGCCCTGACATCTACTCTCCTTACGACTTTCTGCTTGTCTGGGTAAATCGCCTCAATTCGTCCCCGAGTCCATTTACCCCGCTCCATGGAGGGATCCAGCAATAGTACTAGGTCTCCGACCTCCAGAGATTTTTGCGGGACCTTCCACTTAGGTCGTTGCACCATCGTAGGTAATACCTCGCGCTTCCACCGGTGCCAAAATGAATCTGCCATCGCTTGTGTCTGTACCCATTGCCTCCTGCTGTTTACCTTATCGACCTCATATTCCCCCATGGCTGAAGTTCCCCCTGCATGTCCTAGTAGCAAGTGATTAGGAGTTAGGGGCGCCTCGTCTCGACTATCATCGGTGACGTGTGAGATCGGTCTCATATTCAGAATTAACTCCACCTCGGCTAGTAAAGTTCTCAGAACCTCCTCCGGTGGAGCTCTTTCCTTTAACACGGCTTCTAAAGCCCTCTTGGTCGATTTAATCATTGATTCCCAACCGCCTCCATGACTCGGTGAAACAGGCGGGATGAACTTCCACGTAATTTGTTCATTACTGAGGCGATCTCGAATTTCTTCGTTATTGATTTCGGAAACCGCTTTTTTCAATTCAACGCTCGCTTTCTTAAAACTCGCGCCATTGTCTGACATAATGATTTGCGGTTTACCGCGCCTAGCTATGAATCTACGTATTGCTTGCATAGCCGAGTTTGTGGACAGGTCGTGTGCCAATTCTATGTGAGACGCGCGGCTACTTAAACAAGAGAATAATAAACCATAGCGCTTTTCAGGCCTCCTGCGCACCGTGACGTACATAGGACCCCAAAAATCAACGCCAACCGACGCGAAACACCTAGAATGTGCATTGATACGTTCAGCTGGTAGCTGACCCATTATCGCGGTCATTGGTTTAGATTTTCGCATAGTGCAAGGTACGCATTGAAATATAAGTTTTTTTATCGTGGCTCGCGCGCTTATTAACCAGAATCTCTGACGTAGGACAGAAAGTACTAGCTCTATTCCGCCGTGCGCAGTCTCTTCGTGCGTTCTTTTAATCAATAATTGAGTATATAAATCTCGGCCGTCGAGTACCATAGGGTGTTTGGTATCGTACGATACCCCGGGAGCGTTATCAATTCTCCCGCTGATTCGAATTATACCCCGTTGGTCGACATGCAAATTGAGACCGTGCAGCCTGCTATCTTTCGACAAGATCCTTTCCTTTTTTATCATATCAATTTCCCTGTTAAAACACCTCACTTGAGATTCTTTTATGAGAGCGAGTTCAGCGCGGCCGATATCTAGCCCGTCCAAACCGCCCAGTTCCGCCTCTTTCTTATGTTTTTGACAAAATTTCATTACATAGGCCATCGTACGTACGATTCTACGATGTTGTGAGAATCTACCCACGTTTATAAGGCTAGTCGGTTCGGTTCTCAGCGCGAGGACGGCTATTGGTTTAAACTCTAACGCTTTCTTTTCACTTTCGTTTGGCTGTGGCGGTATTTCAGCTGGCCACTGGTCCCGCCGGCCGCGTAAAAAATTTGGCCCGTTCAGCCAACGGCTGTTCGAAGACATATCGATTGTTGTTACGACGCGAGTCGCGTCATCTGCCGCATTGCTTTTCCCATCGAGCCATCGCCATTCAGATGGTTGCGTTAAATCGTCCAGGGCCCCTAGTCGATTTGCCACAAACTGTTGATGGTTTTCACTCTGAGATCTTATCCACCACAAGACGTTGGTGGCATCTGTCCACAGGATCTTTTCATGAATACCTATAGCTTGTTCCTTTATAATTTTGTCTGCTAGCTGCGCCCCCAATAGCGCCGCAGTCAGCTCCATTTATTTATTTATTTATTATAAAAGGTACACAAACAATACTCTAATATTACATGGCTATCGCTAACATTTTTACTTTGTTTCTAATTAGGGTATAATATTATATGCGTACTCCGCTTGCTTAATTTATAATTGCGTATGTGCCGTATCTCATGATTTACAAAATTATCAAAATTATCAAAAATTATCAGCACAAAAATTAATATCCTTAAAAATTATCAAAACAAAAATTAAAAATTTTAGAAATAAGTTTACAGTGAATTCTGAAAAACAATTAAACAATGAAATGGTAAAAAATAGATCAAATATTGTCTGGAATAAAATAATAAAAACATAAAAATTATCAAAACAAAAATTAAAAATTTTAGAAATAAGTTTATAGTGAATTCTGAAAACAGTTAAACAATTAAATGGTAAAAAAAATAGATCGAATAATGTCTGGAATAAACATACTAAAAACATACGGTAAATTGTCAATTTGTTTCATAATACGTTATTTATAATGGACTTAACTACTAATGGTCCCAGGTTGAAGAAATCAATGTTATCGGTTATAGTGTTGTATAACCGGCATGTACGTGAGATAGGATTGTGGAAAGATTGATTTGTCTGCGAAGTGGGAAGGTGAAATGTTAAGTGCTGCCTCAGTCGCCTGGATGGTACGTTGAAATTTAACGCTTCTAATAAATCTGGTGAGTCTATCCCGCCGTTAAGAAGTTTATGCAGAAACATTAGACTTCCGCACTCTCTCCTCTTTCTAAGAGTAAAAATCTTAAAATAATTTAAACGCTCTTCATAAGAGTAGAGAGTGCGTGATAGGCCGGTTTTATAGGTTACCATACGCATATACTTCCTCTGCACAGACTCTATCGCTTCCGAATGCACCTCATAGTATGGATTCCAAATTATGGAACCAAACTCCAGTTGGCTGCGTACAAGAGAATTATAGAGCAAGTTAAAAGAGTTAATATTTTTAAACGGTTTAGTAACCCTATATATAAAACCCAGTGTTCGCTCGCTCTTACTTACTACATTGTTGATATGCTCTCTAAAAGTCAGGTGCTCGTCGTGAAGTATTCCTAGATCTCTTACACTTTTTGTAGATTTTAGTGTTGAATTGCCGATAGAGTAAGGGTAGTCTTTAATTTGCTTATTTCTAGTGAAACGAATAATTTGACATTTTTCAACATTCAGTTCCATTCTATTAGATTCACACCATTTTTTCAATTCGCAAAGATCTTTCTGTAGTGCATTGCAATCCTCCATTGTCAGTATTTCTTTGAATATTTTTAAATCATCTGCATACATTAGATGCCGACAGCGTAGACTCTTAGAGAGATCATCAATGAATATTAAAAATAGAAGTGGTCCGAGATTTGATCCCTGAGGCACACCAGATTTAACTAAGGCAGGGATCGATGTATATCCTTTCACACGAACAATTTGTGTCCTATTTGATAGGTACGACTTCATCCATCTAAGTAGGTTACCGTGAATACCGTTATTTGCAAGTTTCATATGTAATAT
Source organism: Micropterix aruncella (assembly GCA_944548615.1). Lineage (NCBI taxonomy): Eukaryota > Metazoa > Arthropoda > Insecta > Lepidoptera > Micropterigidae > Micropterix > Micropterix aruncella. The sequence continues at coordinate 10,786,393 of OX155972.1, read as the reverse complement.
GTCATGATTAACTTTGTCAAAAGCTTTAGCGAAGTCGGTATACACGGCATCCACCTGGTGTTTCCTATTAAACGCGGATGAAATGTACTGGTTGTACTCCAACAGGTTAGTTTCCACCGATCGGTTTTTGGTGAATCCATGCTGGTACGGACAGATTATATGTTTAAAATGTCGTGTAACATGATCACAGACAAGAGATTCGAATATCTTTCCGAAACAGGAGAGTATGCTTATTGGTCTGTAGTTAGATACTGAATTCCTGTCTCCGGATTTATGAATCGGTATGATATTAGCAATCTTCCACTGCGATGGAAATACTCCTATCTCAAGACATTTATTATATATAATGTGCAATGGCTGTACGATTTCTGCTGAACATTTTTTAATGAATAAGGGAGGGATTTCATCATGACCTGGACCTTTACTATCATCTAACATTTTTAACTTAGTTCTAATATCTATTTTATTAATAATAATATTGCATAGCGAGTAATTAGCACTCGAAACACACACACTTTGTTGAGTCAGCTGCACTGGGTTAGCATCAAAAACTGAGGAAAAGTATTCCGAGAACAACTCGCTTATTCCGGATCCATCGTTGGCAGTTTTGGATTGAAAATACATAGTATCCGGTATCGCTGGTTTTGCTTTTTTTGCTTTTACGAATGACCAGAATGGTTTACTTGTCTTATTTAGAGACTCTTCAATTGTCTTAATATAGTCATTATAGCTTTCTTTTATCATTTTTTTACCTCTTTTTCTCAGCAAAGAAAATGTTTCGTAGTCGACCGCGTTGCCGTACCTTTTTGCCTTTTTTCTGAATTTTTCTTTTTCCTTCAGCAACTTTATACAGGATGTATTTAACCATGCAGGATATTTTGAGGGTCTTTTGCTCTTGAATGGTATTGCTATTTTAATTATTTCCCACAGCTTGGAATAGAATGTTTCGACTAATAAATCTGGGTCATCACCCGTTAGGCATGTATACCAGTTAATTAGTGATAATAATTCAGTACATTTTTTGTAGTCGCCCTTAAAGAAATCATATCGAGCTGTTGCAGTATTTTGAACCAGCTCGACGTTATATGCAAGTTTCAGATATATGTCTAGCGGTGGATGATGAGCGTCGACTCGGCTTATTGCTGTGGAACTTTTAACACATATATTGTCTTTGTCAGACAATATTAAATCTAAAATTCGATCGAAAGGGTTCTTGACATAGTTAGATTGGGTGAGGTTACCGGTCGACATAAGTTCCTGTAGGGCTATGGATTTTTGCCCTGAAAAATGTATTTCGCCTATATCCCCTCCATTTTCACAGATTCTGTTCCAATTGATATGCGGTAGATTGAAATCTCCAATGATGACGTTTTGATTTTGTATTTCTGAGTTTATACAGATTTCTTGACATTTTGAAGTAAAACATTGAAATTTATTAATCGGGATGTTAGGTGGTAAATAGACTGTACATATATTTAGAACCTTCTTTTTAGAATTATTCGGCTCTATTTGTATCCATAGATCTTCATTTTCCGTTTCCCATAATGGCATTCTTCTAGACTTGATTGTATTCAGTACAGCCACCAGAACTCCGCCCCCGTTGTTATATTCGGATGCACTGGATTCCCGATCTCGCCGATATATGACATAACGTGAATCAAATATTTCGCCATCGTATACACCAGAGTTCAGATTAGTTTCCGTCAGACAAATTATATGATAGTTGTTGTTTAACACCTCTAGGTTTATTTCTTGTAGTTTAGATCGCATCCCCCGAATATTTTGGTAATAGATGTTATAGCAATTGAATTTTATATCTTAACTTAATTAAGGCTTGCGTTGTGGTAGTAATATTGCTATTTCAAAGTGTGTAGCATCGTAATATTTTTAATGTTGATTGCTGGAGTGTTGTTATTTTTCCGCATAAATATAAGGCCATTTCGGATCCAGACGAATTCCCATTTGTTATTTTTAGCCCATATTCTGGATGCGGCATGTATCGCCTTTCTTTCAGGAGATAGGTGTTCGCAGACATAAACTGGAGTGCTATGGTCTCCTAGGATTCCAAAGTGAGAAGTGTTTATTTTAATATTTCTATATTTCTTATTGTATTCTCGTACGGATGCAAGGATTTCGTCTCTCATCCTAATGCTATTCAAGGATACAACAATATTCCTAGGCCTGTTATTGCTTGTGTCCATGCGAGCTACTCGGTGACAGGCGGTTATTTGCTCAGTTTGAATAGGGACATTAATACTTTTACATAAATTTCGGAGCATATCCTGTATATTTTCGTTTCGGCGTTCTGGTATGGCTTGCAGTTCAATATTGCAGTTACGACTCTTTTGCTCGATCTGGGAGACTCGTGACTTCAGATCTGTGACATCTGCACGAAGAGATAAATTTTCCTTCTCAAGGTCAGTAATTTTTGTGTTTTTCTCATTCATTTTCTTAGATATTTCATCATATTGATTTGACAGGAATTCTAGTGATGTTTGCAGAGATTGTAGTGCCATCAAGCCTGACTTTACTTCACGCAACTCCCTATTTATTTGATTTCCTATAATGTCTTTGAGGTCAGAGATCATTTCGCTTCGAATTTCATTCCTCAGACATATTAGTTTTTCGTCGAGGTAGGTTTTTAATTGCTCAAAAAACGTCAAACCATCTTTTTCGGATAATACAGGTCCAGGTGATCTTTCAGTGGCCACTCCATTGCTAATATCCAAACCCGTATTTTTTGCAGTCCTTGGATCTAAAGAACTACATTGATCACATTGCCATTGTGCCATGTTTTTTTCTGTAAGTTTATTATAGTTCATTTTCAACATATTGGCGCATTTTAAATGATAATGTTCTCGGCAGTGCACGCAGGACAGTTTCTCTTTAGTTGTTATAGATTTCTCGCATTTTCCGCAATCCATGGTATTAAATATTTAAGAAATAAAAGATGAAATATAATGAAATGTCCAATAGTCCACTTATTTGTAAAGTTTGCGGCTCAATAAATATATCGTACGATATTTTTTGTGAAGACAATAGTGCTCCTCCCTATTTCATGACAAGTAGGTGAAGTCGATTTACGCCGATGACGGAATTGCCGATTACTATTTTCATTCGAGGTAGACCGTCGGCAAAGTCGCCTCTAGTCAGATCGCATTTGATTCGTCGCTGGGATTGACGTCAGCGCGATGCGTTGCGACGGCGATCGCGATTGGTTATTGATCTTCTTGTAAATAGTAAAATGACCAGCTGAATTAGCCGAGTATCAGAATAATAAATTGTCGATTACTCACGATCCTCAGTATGAAATCAATCACAATTTTGACGACTCGATGGCGCTTATACTGTTTTCGGAACTAGTTGCACGTTGACTTAGAAAAAACCACTAATAATAATAGAAAAGAGTAATTACTTTCTGATTGACAGATCGATGTTGACACATACACATACGTAAGTACCATTCTAGGTATAGTCAGTCCCTTTAGCGGCCCTACTCGAGTTTTACTCGCAACGAATGACACGATTATTTCTCCGTTTCCTCGCTCAATTCGTAAATAAGCGACGCCACACATAGCTTGTTTTGACGCATCACAAAACACGTGTAATTCTCTTTTTTCGGTAGGATCGCGGGTTGTACCCAGATGCCTCGGGATCCGCACATTTTGAGCCATTTGCAGTGTTTTCAGCCAGTCTCTCCAGCTATGGAGTACTTCTGGTGGAACCGGTTGGTCCCAGGTCACGCCACTCGCCCATATTGACTGCATTATGACCTTTGCCCTCAAAGTTATGGGGCTCAGCAAACCTAAAGGGTCCCATAATGACATAATGAGCCTTAACGCCTCTCTCTTAGTGGGAACCCCGATTCCTGTCTTTAAATTATCACCCAGTTTTTCCATACGAAGGTTAAAAGCCAGCTCATCGGTCGCCGGCATCCACACTAACCCAAGTAAACGCTGAGCACCAAGTTCGTTTTTCTCTAGCGCAATCGTCTTGTTGCCGCATTCTTCCCGCTGCAAAACATCCAGTACTTCGGGATCATTGCTCGCCCAGCCGGTCAATTTAAAGTTACCTTGCTCATTGATCCAATTAATATCTTTGATTAATTTCCGTGCCTCTGTCGCCGTTTCTGCTCCATGAATAAGGTCGTCCATATAAAAATTATTAATTATAGCTGCTGCAGCCTCCGGATATTGATCTCGGTATCTCTCTGCGTTTTTAATACGCACAAATTGGGCTGAGGCGGGGGAGGAACGAGACCCGAATATTAGGGTTCTCATCCGAAAGGTTATGGGTTCGATGTCTTTACGGTTACCTCTCCAAAGAAATAGTTGTCGGTAGCTATCGTCTTCCTTTATCCGTATCCGTAAAAACATATCGGCGATGTCTGCGGTAAACCCGATCGCGTGTTCGCGAAACCTGCCTATTATTCCTACTATATTATTGAAATAATCCGGGCCGGGCAGTAGTTGTGTATTTAAGGACACCCCGTGCACTCGTGCAGCGGCGTCGTGAACAATTCGCACCTTCCCCGGCTTGGCGGCATGGCTCACCCCAAGGTGAGGGAGAAACCAAATATTTTCACGCCCCGTCAAACCGTCCGGAGGTACTTCTTTGGCGTAGCCCGCCTTTATATACTGACTCATTCTTAGGCAATATGCTTTTTCATATTCCGGGTCTTTTTCCATTTTCTTTTCCACTGAGTTCAACCTCGCGAGCGCGAGCGGTCTACTATCAGGTAGTCGTCTTCGGTCATCGTTCCATAATAAACCAGTTGTCCAAACACCGTCTTTTAGAGAAGTGGTTGCTTCCAGTAATTCTTCTGCCCTATTTACGGCCGCCGTTTTCCTTTGTTTAGCGGGCCACATTTGCTCTAGATTAATATTTTCTTCTAGCAAAGCGTTTAGTAACGAATCATCGCTGTTTCCATTAAGGCAGAAATTATAAACCGTCTCTTTCGGGCTATTAAACGAACTTCCCCCGATCGGTACCCAACCTAACTTTGTTTGTGATAGGTGTAACTCGTTGTTTATGCGCGAAACATTACGCGAAACCATCAGGTCTCCGCAGTCCGCTCCTAGTAATAATTTAGGTTGCACGCCGATCAGCTGTTTTGCCTCGTACGCGGCAACGACCGCCCGCCGTGTTCCTTTGCCTGAAAAACACTTTAACGTCGGAAGGTCCAAATTTTTCACGCTATATCCTCTCACCTCAAAAGGCCGATTACTCAATGCGCCCTTAATTGTAAAGTTTACAGCCTCTGCATCTTGCGTAGTGACTCTCATCCCTTTCACTCCGGCAACTTCTATCGAGCTTCTCAAACCCCCGATTCCTAATTCTTTTGCTATTTCCTGATCTAATAGCGTGATCGTGGAGCCGCTATCAAGAAGGGCGTATATACTCTTTTCCCCGCAAGGTCCTATTATTTTAATAGGTAATACTTGTAAAAGTACTCCGTTATAAGCTACGGTATTTGCGACAATATCCCGTTGCCCGTCTGCATTTACCGTACTTCCGTTTTCGTTCGTCGCCTCTGCGCTGCCCGTCAACAGAAAGTGAAACTTGTTTTTTGGATATTTTTTATACAGCGGGCAATTATGGCGGCTATGAGCGGTCGCGAGACACTTAAAACATACCCTTGCTTTTTTTGCAGCGTCCCAGCGTTCGGTAAGTGAAAGTGCTTTCAGCCCTTCGCAACGGCTGATATAATGTTCGCCTTTACAATAAGCACATTTTGGGGAGTTTTTGTTATGAACGTGCATTACGTAATTTTTTCGAGGGGCCTCTTTGCCTCTCTTCTCTCGCGGTCTTTCCTTTCTCCTTCCCGAGTCCCCGGCGCTGATTCCGGCGTCTAGTGCCCTTACCGCCATCTCTTCTAGCCACCTCGCGAATTGAACTAATGCTGGGTCAGATAATCCTGATTTGTTTCTATCTCCTACCCAATGTATAACTAAGTTCCTTGGCAACTTTGATACTAATGTCGTAAGCAACTCCGGATTACACAAATGCTCGGTTTTATCCAAAGAACGTACTGTCGCCACCAAGTTTTTTACCTGACATGCGAATTTTAAGAGTTCTTCAGCATCTAAACCTTCTCTAAGTTCTCTTATTTTCCTTATCTCTGCTAAAGTGCGTTGTAATATTACGTTCCCATTACCGAAAAGCAATTCTAATGACTTCATGATTTCTCCTACATTTTGTGGAGCCATCAATAAGCCTGATACACTGTCGCGAGCCCTACCTTTAAGAGCAGTTTGTAATCTTAATAAATTCTGTTCATCCCTTAATTTTAATATCTCTGTTGATTGAAAAAATATGGATTTAAACGCTATAAAGTGTAACGGGTCTCCCGAGAAGGTTGGTAATTCTTTATTAAATTGCGGTTTTAAAGAAGCGACTGAGATTAAGCGACTTACCCTTTCGATAAATTCTTCCCCGGTCTCCGTAGTTGCGCCAGCCTTTGAGCTGGCCGCCCCCCGTTGATCGCTCGACGTCTTCTCAGGTGCGATAAGTGCGGCGGCTCCCGCCGCCGGACTCACCGCCCTGTCTCGCCTTGCGCCTTCCGCTTGCTCCCGTTCGACCGCGCGCGCGGCGTCTCCCTCTGCCGCTCCTGTCGACGCGCGCGCTGCGGCTTCCGACGCTGCGTTTCCTCCCTCTGCCGTAGGCGTATGGTAGTCTGCCCACTGCGTCGTGCGTTCGGCTGCATCTCCGTCTTCGGCGAGGCTCCTCTCTCTTCCCCATGCGCTACCTCCCTCAGTGCTCCCAAATGCTTCAGATACCACTTCTAGCATTCGCAGCGCGTGCTGGCTATCGGCTTCTAGCATCTCCATTTCCGCATCGATGTCCGCTTGTCCGACGGCGTGTCGCGCCTCTCGTTTCCTCCTCTCCGCCGCCTCCTGTGACCTCTGCTTTTCCAATTCTGCGTTGAGGTCAGCCTCTTCCGCCGCGCGCTGAGCTTCCATCTTCTTCTTTTCCGCTGCAACCTTAGCCCGCTGCCGTGTCACTCTTCTCAATTCCTCTGAGGCATCTTTTATCTCCTGCATCCTATCGCTCCTTTGGCTGCTTCTCGATGCTGCATGAGATCCGTTTATAGAACTCATCTTGGATTTTTTGAGTAATTTATTTTTTTTTCGAAACAGGATCTATTGTAATATCTCTTCGTCACATTCGCCTGCGAATGACCACTTATGGTTCGATCCGATCAGACCTCTCGCTGAATGACCGGAACGACCATTATTTCATCTCCGCTCGTTGCGGAGAGGGCGTGATACTCCTTTGTTAATAATTAGTGGACTGTACAATAATTACTCACGCCTTAGTTCTTCTTCGATATCCTGAGTCGAAACTGCGATTTTCCCCTGGAGATGAGGATGATGGTGATTAGGAGAGCAGGTGATTGACGAAACCTTGCACTGAATTTTAATGTCTTTATTTGATTCAAGGTACACGTACACATCAATCTCGATACACGACTGAACACATTTCCAACATTATTGCCCAGAGTTAATATGAATGTCTATTTTATACGAGCTAAGACAGTTTTCCGATCGGCCACCTATTTGCGGCGCTCTCAAAATCTTACTGACTGACTGACGAGTTCAGCGTCAAAATACAGCTGACCAACTCGTCTATGCCCCTTGGTCCGGGATTGGCTATACTCGGCACCGGCTAGCAACAAAAAAATACATACCACGCCCCTTCGAAGACATGAGGGCGTGTGAAACTTAGGCTTAAATGTGTTTTCAGAAAATCTTAATATTTCAAATTCAAACATAATATGCTAGGTTCTATCAACTGTCTAAAATAACTATAAAGATAATATCAGCTACATATAACGAGCGAGAAACGTTTTAATTTAAATTGTACAGGCAAGTTTTAACATAGACTTATTCTAGCGTTAATTTTATTTATAAAATATGTTATATGAAGGGTCGGTCGCTTTCTCAAGTACTCGAGTGGGAGACACAATACCTTTATAGCGCTTCAATCGCATATTTTGGTTTTTGATTATGGCCCTTTTAAAGACCACCCCAGAGCACCTACCCCTCCGCTGCCGCCAATAATTTACGGCTCTTGTTTCTAGACGGACCTTTTTTTTTTTCTTTTTCCAGGCGGACGAGACAGTTTACCAGCTGATGTATGGCTTCCTTGGTCTATTGTTATTATGCCACTGTTAGACCCTCGGCCGTCGTAATTTCTGAACCCTCATCCCTTTCTCAGAACCCCGGCCTTGCCCCATTCGAGTATGTAATATATTAACCATATTTTAATCTCGGGGTGGCCTCCACGCCGTTTGAAGTTTCTTTATTGGACGAATTATCTGGTATTTATTTAAAATCTGTAAAATTTATTTATAGCACGACTGGCTTCCGACAGGTTAACCTATTTTTAATTTTATTTTTAATATCTAACTAATCGAGGAGTTTATGTAAATCATCCAGGCATTACCAAGCTCTACAACTTTTCTCTAGAACTCAATCATATATCTCTCATCGTTAAGGCAGCGTTCGTAAGAAACGTTTTCATTCGACCGTTTATTCTGCGACTTACTTTGTAAATCCGACTAGCACGAAAAAGTCTTTTCATTTTTCGGATTAATATAATTATAGCTTATGACACTCAAGAACGTGGCTTTCTATAGATAAAATAATTTTCAAAATCGGTTCAGTAGATCCAGAGATTACTCCCTACAACCTCACAGACTCACAAACTTTACCTCTTTGTTACCTTTCAGTTATCCCGTCATCGCAGGAAGTCTCTCTAATCAACAGCACAGTTTTCTGCAGTGACGTTCAGTGCTGACCAACTTGGGTGAATTCACTGAGTACCTAACCGTTAACATGGATGAAAGAGTGCAGGTTGACGTGGTGTACACTGATTTTACAAAGGCGTTTGGCCGCGTCAATCATTGTATACTTAAGAATTATGTATCTAATTATAAGTTCATGCTGTTACTTACCTAAATAAATAAAATAAAAAATAACATTAGTATAGAAAAGTAAAAATTCAAATATATACGGTTTTCTTGTTTAGTACATTTCAATTTATGTACTTAATGACCCATTGAATGGAATGTCGGCCTGTCGATGACACAATGTATCATCTCTAAAATACCAGCTATTCTCTGAGAATAAAATGAACTTCCCATTGTCGCCGGTCGCCTAAGCGCGCCGGTGATCACGAAGGCACTGGCTGAAGTTTATTTGTTAACCTTTTCGCGGGACGCAGGCAGGCCTCCATCAGGGGCCGCAGTCGGCGATGAATGGGCGCCATTTCAATGGGCTCACTTTAACGGCACGCTTAGGCGGCCGCCAGACAAAGGCCCCCAGAAGAGAGTTTATTTTTTAACGTTTTTAACAGCCACCCCCCGAGCGGAATGGGATATAAAGAACTGCGCGTTGCGGAAATTTGTAAACGGAGCTTATTTTCTTTTATTGTGCGCGCGTCTCAAACGCCCCCGAAGGCTGAAGCGAGATAATCATTTTTCACCACCTGAACTGAGCGAGGGTAGGCCATTATTGCATATTGTGAATAGAGTGAATTTATAATAAGTCATTCTGCAGTGAATACAGAGATTTAGAAGTTACTTATCATTGCCACAATATTTTATTTATTTATTACAAAAAAATACATCGTTAGTTGAAGTGCGATTTAGTCTGCTATGACAATCTCGTTGAAATGACGCTGGTCTGGATTTCATGCAGGATATAAATGTGGGTATCCATTGGGTTCGCGCACCAACTCTGCTCCGCGCATCTGTAACTTCTCCAGTAATGGATACATTGGCCCGTATTCCGTTTATTGCGGGCTTAAACTAAACTGGTGCTAAAAATTAAGAACTTAAGCGCCTTCGTTATTTTGTTGGTATTCTGTTTCATCAAAATCATTTGATTTCATCAAAAGTTACGGTCTTAAATCTTAAAATTTCTGTTTTGTCTATGCCCGTTCTAAAGCGGGGTCTTAATTTTGACAGCTCGCCGCCCGGTCAGTCGCCCGATCGCTCGCCGCCGCGCCGTTTCGTATTTGTGTGTCGATTCGCGTTTTCGTTTGTTTTGAAATAAAATGGCAAACAATAATAAAGGGAATGTGCCTAAACATTCCCTTTATTATTACAGGACGATTTACAGGACATCCCAACATCCCATATTATACAGGACGATTTATCATAAACTACAAAATAAAATACACAGGATTTCAGGGCAAGATATATATATGAATAAACGATTACTTACGATAATCTGCGCTCATCTTCCCTTCTTCGATTTAAAAGCTAATATTGAGCAAACATTTTTGAAAATTGCAACGTGAAAAATCTTCGGAATCACAAGCAAAAGCAAGTTACAAGGCTGCCAGACGAAGACTGATCGATTTTAGACCGTTCATAGATAAGACCCCGGACAAGACTCATACGCCATGACAGTTGTAGAAACTGGATACCAAAAAGGGTCTCGATGGTGCTTAACGTCAATTTTAAGAACCTGATGATCTCTATATAAGCACGTGCGAGTTAGGACCCATGAAAGGGAATACCAAAACGTCACTTCAAAATTAAGCGTCCTTTTAGCGCCTTTTTAGACCCCAATTTAAGCACCTGCGAGAAACGGAATACGGGCCAGTGGCGCTCCTGGAGCGTGAAACGTTCAAGCGGTGGCGGTAAATGCGCGAACACACAGTAATACGCAGTGCGTTCGTGGGAGCGAGCAATGTGAGACGTCTCGCGCATCACGTTCGACGTTGAGTAAACGCTGATCCATCGCTATGGAGGGGGCCGAAGAGAAATGTCTAGCTCTAATCGAGGAGTACAGAAATTATACACTGCTTTGGGATCCGAAGGACGAAACATTTATTAATAAATTCTGGCGATGACATGTTCGCCCAATGTTCAAATGAAAACTGCGGAGCACTCGTTGTTCTTGAGTTGATGCGCGAACCGTCTCCATTTGATCAGTTGCAGATGCGCGGAGCAGAGTTGATGAGCGAACGTAATGGATACCCACATTGACACGTGTAATAGCCTAGGTCCAGTGGTTTCACAATTTAATACTGTTTGAAATACAATATATTTAAAGTGCACGTGAACGCATTAACACAAAAAAGGAAGTGCGCACAGGGCAGTATTTACAATAAACATTTGGTCACGCCTAACTAAGTAGAGCGTGTTCTAAAAAGAACACCAACACAAATGATTATAAACAAAATGTTTGAATAAAACTAGGTTTAAAAAAATGCTTTCAGTAAAAAATAAGTTCACAAATATAAATAAGTAATGATAAATATTATTTAGGTGTAAGTATCTAATAATCTTTACTAATATTATAAAGAGGTAAAGTTTGTGAGGTTGTAGAAAGTAATCTCTGGATCTACTGAACCGATTTTGAAAATTCTTTTACCAAGAGAAAGCCACGTTAATCGTGAGTGGCATAGGCTTTATATTAATCGAAAAAATGATAAGACTTTTTCGTGGTAATCGGATTTGCAAAGTAAGTCGGAGAATAAGCGGTCAAACGAAAATGTTTCTAACTAAGGCTGCCTTAACGATGAGAGATATATGATTAAGTTCTAAAGAAAAGTTGTAGAGCTGGATAATGCCTATAATAAAGTCAGCGACAGCATATGTCTAACTTTTATATTGAAGTCACAAAAAGTAGTTTTTTATATTGAAAAACTTATTTAAATCGTTAGGTCATGATTTTTGGTCATATTATCAATAATTATGAATTCTTATATAAGTAAATTTATCGTCTCAAGTGTTTAAAACAAAAGACTTTTCCCTTCTACTGCATATAATTTCCCATTCACTACATAAATAGTTAAACATATAATACGCTCACAAATAAGACACTCATAAGAAGACAATCACAAATAACGGTATTATAGTCAAATTGGCATGCAAATACATACATACATATGCAGTAAAAATATAACCCTTCTTTTGGCAGTCAGGAAATAAATCATAGCACTCAGTACTAAACGAACCACACTCATAATTTCATGACAGGTAAAAAGTTTTACCGCCTAACGAAGTGGGCACGGGTCAGCTAGTAATATAATATAATAATAATACATACGTATATAAATAAATATTTCAATAGAATATACGTCAATATGTGTTTCGCAAAAATAAATTGTTTTAAAATTGTCATAAATGTTTTTTCTGTCTCTCTTCTATCAATTAAGCATATTTTAAGATGATTTTCTTGCTGTTTTCTTCCAATTACCAATGTGATTTTAGTCGTAATATTAGCCATTCTCGAAACAAGAAATCTGTTGTGGCGTTGTCCAAAAGACTTTAGACAAGTCGGTAATTTAAAATTTTCTTTGTAACAACCTGTTCTCTCACTGTTTTCGTGAGTAACATGATTGTCGTCTCCAGTGGTATTTACTTTGAGGCAAGTACCTTGCTAGAACAGTGGCAAGGCGTTGCGGGGATAGGGTGCGAGGAATGTGAACAAAGGGATACGTTACGCCAAACGCCTCTAGTTTAAGTTACGCACGAGCGGGGGTTGTTAAATTTCTCGAACCTTCGAATATATGCGTTTGAAAAAGTGGCAGTCATGCGAATTTCGTTCAAAGATAGCACAGTGGCCTGGATGACGCTTGTGCTGCTACAATATCTATTAATAGTGATTTGTGGCAGCCCTTACGATTTGTGACGTCACACGCTTCGATTTCAATCAGCACATAGAAGATACAACCAATGAGATATCGAAACAAAGCCTATGGTGAGGACATACATTTTCCCACCTGAACTGAGCGAGGATTAGGCCATTATTATGTATCGCGAATAGGGTGAATTTATAATAAGTCATTTTGTAGTAAATACAGATATTTAGGTTAATTCGTCATTGTTCAGGACCCTGGAATGTCTGGCATTGTGATTTTTTCTCTGGCGGCGAGTGGCTCTGCGGTATATAACGGCAGCATAGGATAATGTCGATGGGAACTATTTATAAACTACATAACATATGAAGGGCTCCGGGGACTTTTCGATGACTTTTCGATGACTTTTCTTCACATTTTTTTCATATTTTTAGTAATTTTGTTTTTAAAATTAACTCAAAATATGACCTTTAAGCCAGGGTTTTTTCGGAAGCGAAAAAAATATATTTGGTCTGTAAATAAATGTATTTGAGCTTATAAAACAATATTTATTATTTTTATACCTCAGAAAAAATACATAATTTTGTCAAAAATATACTTTGTTCGTTTTTTTCGTAATCCTTCATTTATTTGCCGATTTTTAACAGAAAAATCAAAGTTTTTCCTAACACGTAACACATAGAAGATAAAATCAATGAGTTATCGAGACAAAGCCTACAGCTAGATAATCATTATTCACACATGGACTGCACGAGAGGTAGCCTAATATTATCATTGCAACAAAGGCTTACATCGTGACCGTATCTACAGCATCAATTGCAAACGGAACCTTAGCAGCCATTTTCGTCGCGGCCAAAATTCCATAATTTTGGCACGAATCACCAAAACCCTGGTTCATTCAGTTTTAACCCGGCGAGGATGTGGCACAAAAAGGGAACGTCAAGAATGTGGAGGGTCATGATGACCCTGTATTTCATTTATTTTTTTAGGTATTTATTGGTATGTAATTAAAAACGACGGGAATGACAATTACGAATACGTTACTAAATAAATATTTTTAATTAAAAATAAGGCCATTATGAATAGAATATATTTTTTATTATTAAGATACAAAAAGTGTAAAAAATAATTAATTTAAGCAAGGATCTCCGTTGCATATTAAAAAAAAAAACAAAAAAAGAAGCTACATCATAAAACTGATATTTTCAGACACACACACAGACAACTAGGGTTGTCAACTACAACGGACGAGCCCGTCACCTCAGGAAGTTTTAACTATTAGTCGCTCTATCTCCCTGGAGTGAGCGCAGAAGACTTGGACAGAACAGTCCACCGTCAAGCTCCGCCACAAACTTGTTTTCTTTGTTGTTAACTAAACGGTGTCCGCGAATGGACATTGAATAGGGAATGGATCTCTTGGTGTGAAATGGATGACAGCTGTCAAAGTGTATCAGCTATCAAATTTAGATAAATATCTCAATAATCTAAAGCAATCTCTTCTTGAAAGAAAATACCCTGCTCCTCTATTGGATAAACATATTCTAAACTCTGAAGTATAATATATACCAAAACCTAAAATTTCTTCAAATAAAAATAATAATAATAATAAAATCTTTCTTAGCACCACTTATTTTCCTGGTGCTGAGAAACTGCGAGATATATTATCTGATTTATTCCCCATCATTTCTAATGATGCATCCACTAAGGATCTCTTAGATTCACCGCCAATTTTATCTTTCCGCAGACCACCTAATATTAGATCAATATTAAACAAAACAAAAAATAATCAAAATTTCTCTATTGGTAATAATACTTTTGGGCTTCAACCTTGTGGTCGTCCACGTTGTAAAACTTGTCCTCTGTTAGATCTAAGTCCTTTTTTTACCAGTCCAAATACTACTAATAGTTACAGGGTTCCCTTTCATTGCAGTTGTATTTCAAAAAATATAGTATATCAACTTCTGTGCAGGACTTGTGATGCCTTTTATATCGGTGAAACAACAACACCACTTAATATTAGACTAAATAATCATAGGGCTAGTGTAGGAAATGAAAGCCAACTCCCAATATCTTTGCATGCCAGGACGCATAATTTATCTTTTGATCAATGTTTTAAAGTTAAAATAATAAAATGCCTTGGGGATAATGCAAAAGAAAGGGACGTCAAATCTTGGGAATTGGCTTATATTTATATTTTAGGCGCTTGCAAAGGTTCCGGTCTCAATAGGCAAAATTAATAAGGTTTATCATATTATCATAATCATCAAATGCTTTTTCTTTTAATTTATAATCATTCATTTTAAAATAACGTTTTGCACGGTTGGTTATGGTACCTTAACTAAATCGTGTAAAATATTATTAATCCATTTCTTTTTGTTCGATTCCTTGAATTTAAATTTTCAACGAATTGTTCGATTTCAGAAATGTCACATATCTTGACGACGGCTGAGCCGAAATATTGATATACATTTTATAACAATCATTAATATTTAAGAAACACTAATCGCCTATTATTTTCCAGCATTCATTCTCGTCTCGCATTGTTGTGTTGCCGCTGTGTGAGGCCATTTTAATCGGATTCTAGTGCCACAGCAGGAAGCACCAGCAAACACTGAGGGAGGAGAAGAAGAAGGCGTGGAGTCACTCCTGGTCACCACAGACCAGATAAGTGCCCTTTCATTATTTTATCATTTCATTTATTTAGTGATAAACATAATTTCAATTTGAAAAAATAATAATTTACACATTTACAATCAAATATTATATATATATATATATATATATATATATATATATATATATATATATATATATATATATATATATATATATATATATATATATATATATATATATATATATATATATATATATATATATATATATATATATATATATATATATATATATATATATATATATATATATATAGATATACATACATCAAGTGTTGACTCATTTTTATTGAGATATGAAAAAGACGGATGGGCCTTTTTCCCGCCCGGGCACAAAAACCGCCCAATCGAATGTATGAGCAGCCAGCGTTCGTCCGTGATCAATTATTCAACGCTGGCGGTCTATTATATTGCGCACATTTTTTGTGCTGGCAAACAGCGAAGGCATTATTCAAATGCCTGTATAGTTGCGGCCCGGCAAAAGTCCACGGGCCACATGTAACAATGAACTCTTCACGGAATAATGATGCCGCCCTCCTCAATGGCTGTGAGCCCCTCTTTCGGGGTTATTCTACACTCTGGCTGGAGTGACGGTTAAGATACCTCACACTGCCTATGAAAATATAAATAACAATGTTTAGCCGTTTAACAAAGTTTTGGTATTCGTTTGTTGTTTGTACTTTTTTTTAATAGAAAATATTTTGTTTCTTATTAAATCACACCTCTTTATTTATTTTTATTCAGACCATTTTATTTATATGACACCTTTCACTTGACCATTCTGAAACCTAAGTTTCAAATTTCAAGGTTTAGCCCGAGCTCACGGGTACATTTTAAACTTTTAAGCATTTAATTTTTAGTTTTTTTTTAAAGAAATCCATCGGTTACTCGACTGCCTACTCTGGAGTGTATATTTTAAATTTCCAGGTTTACCCCGTATACGCAAGACGTATTTGCTAACATTTAAACTTTTAAACATTTGAATATTTTTATTTTTGTATAAATTTATTTTTGTAAAATTATTTAGCTATATATTAATCTATATATTTATTTATTTTACTTATCTATAAACTTAAATAATTTCATTTGCTTAATTTAATATTAGTTCCTTATTTATATACACATTTATATATTTATACGAGTGGTATTACCCGGCGTTGCCCGTGTTATATCTTTTCTCAAATACCAATGTATACCAATTTTCATGGCGATCGGTTGAGCAGTATAGAAGTTGGTGTGCTGCAGCGCCGTCTAGTTGAAAGTTGCAACAAAGCGGATATATATAAAAACTTTAACCATGAAAAAATACATATATATGACAACTTTCATGGTGATCGGTCAAACGGTTTCGGAGTCTATTAAACTCGGACAGACGGGCATACAGATATACCAACATCCATTTTTATATTATATTATTTTGGCCTGTTTTTAAAATTTAAACTTTGAATGCCTATATCTCGCTTATTTATAGCGACCGACACAATTTTCTTCCAGATTTAGCATTAAAATGAAAAAAATTGGAGAGAGGTTCCTATACTGCAGTTATTCCACTTTTATAACTATGTGATAATACTTACATGTATATATTTTAATTAAAGAGTTTTGAACAATGAAGCACAAATAATTAAAAAGCAGGAATAATTTCACTGTATTACCTTCACAATATTTTGAATTTAGAATAACGCTTGGCCGACTATG
Source organism: Micropterix aruncella (assembly GCA_944548615.1). Lineage (NCBI taxonomy): Eukaryota > Metazoa > Arthropoda > Insecta > Lepidoptera > Micropterigidae > Micropterix > Micropterix aruncella. The sequence goes on along the minus strand of OX155972.1, from coordinate 10,769,420 downwards.
ACGTTTGTAGGTTTAACATAGCAGCGCCATCTATGGATTACTCAATAGATAACGCCATCTGTTAAAATCGTTTGGAACTAACAGATAATTGCGAATGTCAAATAATAGACATTGCAATAAAATAATATCGCGACTATAAATTAAGACGTAACCTATCCTATCTTTCAAGTTGGATCAAACTGCACATTGTGTGCAAATTTGATTCAAATCGGTTAAGTAGTTTAGGAGTCCATCGCGGACAAACAACGTGACACGTAATTTATATATATTAAGATTAACCTTAAAATTTATAAGAATGAATAAGCGATCGGAATGAATGAGAAAAAAAAAAAAGAAAGTGAAGTCACTATGATTAAAGTGAAGTCTTAAATACTATCACCCCAGAATAGATATACAATCTAGTGGGGTGATAAAATCCACACAAATGTAATCGTATCTGTTTCGCAAAATCAATTGTATTGTATTGGATAATTTTATATAAAAAAAAAAAATAAATAATAAAATTACACCGCTTTTTTGACCCCCCCGGATGCCATGATTTAAATTTCAAGTCAACCGGTTAAGCCGTTTAACTTGGAGGTCGGTAAATATAAAGATAGAGAAATCCAAAACGGTTATATTTATAATCATTGTTAGATGCCACTCGGGACATGTAGTTAGTATTTTATCTATGCGGGTACCGATGGCTACGACGTTTTAAATTTACGCGAGCGCCACTGTCGACATCACGAAAGTATTTCCGATATCGGTACGCGTAAATTTATCAGTGCTTTATTATTACGTGAAACATACAGTTGGGATGCGTCGACTACAACGCGCGAACTTGTCACCCCAGGCTGGTATAACGACATATGATCGTCTTTCAACCGTGAGATAGGCGTAGAAGATTTTAGACCAGTATTTCTCAACCTTTTTTGATCGCGACCCCCTTTTTGGTAAAAAAAACCCTTACGCGACCCCCCTTAGACCGTAACTTAGTTCTGTCGACCCCCCTTAGTCTCGTCCACAGCTGTACCTGTAATAAATATTGTTTTATTTAAAAACATTTTTTTTTGTAAAAAACAAATTTATTTTAACTGGGGTTTACTTTGTTTTTCGAAGCTATACTTACCTGTTTTCATCTTATACCAATATAAAGTTTTGTAAATAGCTAAAAATACAATGAATATGTTTTTCTTCCGAAGCTGTAAATGTTTGCATATTATATAATTAAGATTATGAAATATTTTTGTTTGATAGATTTTTATTTTTAGATAGCCTTTTCGCGACCCCCCAGTGGGTCACAACCCACTGGTTAAAAAACACTGCTAAAGACAATGACAATCCACTATTTAACTCCGCCTACTAGCCTGTGAGAGTCCAACCTTTCGGGTTCGAGGTCGTTTGCACGATCCTCTACCTAATGTAAGCGGGGATTCAGTTCGAATCAACGCGGACCGAGGCATCCTTTGGCTGGCTGCTCACGCGGTATTGGGAGCTAATGGACCCTTGCTGAGTTGGCCATGAAGACCCATTCTGTTCAGGGTTGGTAACACTCACGGGTCAACACCCATCCGGCGGCCTCCACGCATGTAGTACGAGCGGCTGTCTTTAGGTCAACAGCCACCCCCGCTCTATAGGAAACAAAGTCGTTTTCAGACTCTTCTAATTATCAGTCGGAATGCACAGTCGACTGACTGACGCCGCACAATGCGCAAACCGTCCTGGAGCGCCCGAAGTACGATTCCCAGGGGAAACCGGCCTGCTGCCACATAGTCCTATCCGATCTCGCACTTCTTCTAAGAGGCTACCGGGAGAACCTGCAAAACGCACGCACTCACAGGTGCGGTTGGGACGTCACGATACGATACGGGCGACTTCGGTGTCTACGATATGGGCGACTTCCGAATCTATCGCAGACCACAGCACCCTTTGCCCGGCTCTTCACCCGGTATCGGGTAGCCGATTGGTCGTTTCAAGAGCAGTTGCTGTAAGGTGAACAACTACCCCAGCTCCATAGGAAACATCATTGTTTCCAGACTCCCCCAGCTGTCAGTGGCCAAACTGCAACAGGGCCCATTAGCTCCCAGGGGAGGACGACAGATCAAAATCCACCCCCGATGCATAGGAAACCGTATATGGTTTCCGTATAACCGTAAACAGTAACCGTATATCAGTCAGCTGGCAATCGACAGACGCCGCACGGTCCGCACAATGCTTAGTAGTGCCTGCGGCTATCCCCCAGCACCCGACCTACGAGAACACAGACAGACAAACCGGCCCAAGCTGCATAGATTAGAAAGCAAAAGATTCCAAACAGCCATTAGGCCAAGCCGCATCAGCGCAACTAAATTCACTAAACCTTTTCCCATTCGACCAATGAGTACGACGTTATAAATCTACGCCGAAGTCATCTGTCGACAGAGCGTAAGTACTTCCGATATGAGTTTATCGGAACGCGTACATTGGGCTCGATTGCGTTTCTTCGTGAACTAAAATCGGAAATTAGTCCGAGTGAACGAGACAGGGCAATACGCTAGAGCAGAGTTTGAGATGACCGGTTGTCACTTTTTCGCATTAAAACTGCCGCCAAGGTCAAATCTTACTCCGCACGAAATATGTTCGAATTTATTCGGACGAGTATAAGTTCGGCAGGTAGTATTTATCGACGATCGTTCGTTTCATATTCCGTTCTCACGTATTGCTCTGTCTCGTTCTTTTGGACTAATTTTAGTTTTAGTTCACAAAGAAACGCAATCGGGCCCATTGTTTAGTGCTATAATATAACGGGAAACATACAGTGCGTAGCCTACATGGCTTTGTCTGCGTTAGTACGGCGTCTCGCCCTTTTGTACTTTTGAAAAGCTGAAAAATCAACATTATCCGCGGATGAATAGATAAATGATAAATTGTCTGCGCGCTTCGAGGGCGGCGCGGCGTAAGGCTTCGTCGTGTCGAAGCTTCGTGTTTTTTACGGCTGTCGATACAGTCAACAGAAGAAATATTTTACAAGTAAATATATTAAAAGGATTAATAAACACAACTATAGAAATCGTTACAGAAAGTGAACTATTGTATTTTTATTACGGTTTTTATTAAATAATTGTGGTTTATTTCATTTGATCATATAGATACATGTATATTTACGACTAGCTGACCCATGCCCACATCTTTGGGCGGTAAAACATTTTACTTGTTCAGTTAGTACTGAGTGTTATGATTTATTTTCTGACTGCCAAGAGAAGGGCTATATTTTTACTGCATATGTATGTATTTCTGAGTGTCTTCTTGTGTGTCCTATTTATGCAGTAAAGGGGAAATTATATGCAGTAAAAGGAAAAAGTCTTTTGTTTTAAACACTTTAGACGATAAATTTACTTATTTTGATAACAATTCATAATTGTTGATTATATGACCAATAAACATGTCCTAACGATTTAAATATTTTTTTTTATATAACTACTACTTTTTGTGACAAATATAAAAGGTAGATATATGCTGTCGCTGACATTTTTGTAGGTATTATCAAGCTCTACAACTTTTCGCTAGAACTTAATCATATATCTCTCATCGTTAAGGCAGCGTTAGTTAGAAACATTTTCGTTCGACCGCTTATTCTCCGACTTACTTTGCAAATCCGACTACCACCAAAAAGTCTTTCCATTTTTCGGATTAATGTATAGCCTATGACACTCACAAATAACGTGGCTTTCTATTGGTAAAAGAACTTTCAAAATCGGTTCAGTAGATCCAGAGGTTCAGTAGATCCAGTAGATTCACTTCTTCTACGTTGTAAGAAGTAAACTTACCTCTTTATAATATTATAGTAAAAACTTTACCTCTTTATAATATTAGTATAGAAATGTACTCAATCAGACCTTTTATTTGACACTAAACTCGATATATTTATGTTAATTTATTGACATTTGGATAATTTATACATCTACTTACTTAGTATTTGGACAGTTAATAGTTAATATATATATATATATATATATATATATATATATATATATATATATATATATATATATATATATATATATATATATATATATATATATATATATATATATATATATATATATATATATATATATATATATATATATATATATATATATATATATATATATATATATATATATATTATATATATATATAATATATATATATATATATATATATATATATATATATATATATATATATATATATATATATATATATATATATATATATATATATATATATATATATATATATATATATATATATATATATATATATATATATATATATATATATATATATATATATATATATATATATATATATATATATATATATATATATATATATATATATATATATATATATATATATATATATATATATATATATATATATATATATATATATATATATATATGTATACCGTGATACTCGGGATGACATAATGATTCTAACAATACCACACACTTCTAAATCGGTTCAAACGTTTAAAGGTTATTGTGGAATAAAGAAACGGAGAACAGACACAGATGGATCCTGAACACATCACACTCCCTTTCTGTTTGGGCAGTAGTGTAATTATTAGTAGCGATATTTTATTACAAACTATCAGAACGCAAGTGACTGTTATTGCGTAAGGGTCACATATGTGAACACCAGCAAAATATCCAAATTCAAATGACGATCAGTTGCAACTTTATCTTTGAAAATATATTAAACAGTCTTCATGATATCATTACCATTCATTACTTTTTAATTACAACTTATTTACACAAAATCATAACAGATTTTTGAAACTTATATAAAAATTTAAAGCTAGCAATAAATACAATAAATAATTCCTAATAATAAATCAAGAGAAAAAAAACTGCATTTGGTCTTTCAGATTTTCAGCTTCCTATTTCACTCCATGCAGCCTCGAACGATTAAGTAATTATAGATACAATTCAACTAAGAAGTAATAAAATGGTCATTGATTTAATACATTTTTTTTAAAATCATTAGTATGCAATAGACAAATTGCAATAAAAGAGTAAAGAATAATAAAATTAGATTAATAAGGATAAACAAGGGTAATTGAGGTGATCTACCTACTATCCGGCGTGTAGGGTAAAAATGTTTAAATCCGTAAGTAAGTTTGCAAAACTCATTAAATTTATAGTCTGCAAAACTTCTCTGTATGACGTCATTTTATTTTATTTATTTATTTTTAAACAACAACATTACAGAATAATGGCTATGCTATTCGGTATACATTACAATAAATCGTGCAGGAAAAACAAGTTAAACCCATAGCCATTGGCTAATCGCATACCTAACTGATGTGGGTGTGTCTGTGTGTGTGTGAGAGAGAGAGACAGAGAGAGTTATTCCAACATATACACACACATTAGTAGAAATAAATTGTAATTAAACCCAACACCAATAATTGCCAACACCAATACAACGTCAGCTATCTGTGTGTATTTTTCCATGATAGCGCCCAAACGCATAGTCCGTGTGAGCTGAAATTTGACATGCAAGTATCATTATAAATAGGATAGAAACGAATTTACCGCGTGAAATTTGTAGCACCCAACGTTTCGGTGACGTTGCAGCCGCCTTTGTCCAGGGTACGTTGCAGCCGTTGCAGCCGCCGTTGTCCAGGCACCATGGACAACGGCGGCGGCACCATGGACAATTTAACGCGGTAAATGCGTTTCTATCCGATTTATAATGTCAAACAACCGCGATAGTTTTGGATGCAAGTATCATTTTAGCATGGGAATAGTTGAAAATATTGTGGTGAAATCGGTCCAACAGAGGGCGCAGTAGACATATTTCATTCGCGAAATTCAGGAATTTTAGACGCGGGGAGGGGGAGGGAGGTGAGGGGAGGTTTTTTTTACATGCAGGGAGAGTCTTAGGTTGATACAACCCTTTTTTTTTTATTAGTGTGAAATTTTCTGGAGTTAATGATAGTGTTATTGCAAGCTCGAGAAATGATAACCGATATATTCCTCCAATAAGTATATAGAACGTAATTCCGCGTGACATTGTATTGAGGGCGGTAGGTCGAGAGAATAAAGAGGTTGTATATGCTCATGCATAATTTATTTCCGACAGGAGGGCTTAATTTGACGTCTCTTACGGCCGTTGAGTGATTGAATTTTTTCCCACCCCGCGCCATCAGTTCGGAGGTGGGAAGGGGGGGGGGGGGGCAGAGGGAGGGGGTAGGGAATTCATAAGGGTCGGTCGTTAGGCGACAAGCACCCGCTGATAGAGGGGCACAATGCCCCGATAAATTCGCCAATTCTCAGGCACGCGGGACAATGTTTCGCCGGAAGGGATGCGTTTGTGTTTATACACTCGTCACTACGTCACTCGGTCGATTTATATTGATAAGGTTTGCCTTAACTCTTTGGGGTTAGGTGGGCTAAAAACTGTCACACCTATAGGCTAGCCGCACAATGGGCCACTAGACGCGATCACTAGTGACTGACTGGCTCCCACCAGTCGCCGCGCTCGGCCATCACTAAATTTCGTTCATTTCGTTAGTATATTTGTAGGGGTCGAACTTGTTTGTAATTGAACTTGTATATTTGCTCTTCCTGGCGACATAAAAATCTGCGCAAAATAAGACCTACTTTAAAAGACTGCTTAGAAACTAGCTTGTAAAAGAGGGAAGACAAGGAATTTTAAATATATTGGACTTTATAATCTAACCCCGACATTTGAAAATTTTGAATCTTATATTATATTATGTTACATTATTATAATATTTTTTTTTGTTGGTATATTAAGAGATAATTTGTTTTAGTTTTAACACTATTTCATCTTAGTTATAAGTAAAATGCAGGAATATTTAGTTTAAATTCCTATTTAATTTTTACTATTCCTGCTTTTTAAATTGTTTTGTTTTCTTCTGATTTGAATTTATTTGCTGAAATTTTAATTTTCCACTTCTAACTTTTATTTAAGTATTTAGTCATTTTTAATATGGTTTTGCAATTTTATTATTTTGTGCATATGTGGAATATACGCAATTTTTATAAACACTGTATTGTTGCAAGCATATTAAAAATTAATATTTACCTTAGAGCAGGTCCCGGCCTAGTTAGGTGACGTTGCCACTAGACTATGCGATATATTATTTTTTTCTGCTTTTGATTCAATTTTGTAAGTATTTTTGTGCATAATTCCTACGCTGAAATTGTTTACTCATATTTGATATATATATTTGTATTACCTACTTATATAAATAAATAAAATAAATTTTAATTCATTTGGTATTTGTTTAACGTGCGGCACTAAAGACAAGACAACATTACGATCCTTCTTCCTGCTTTTTTATTATTGCGAGATTGTAATTTTTCTGAAATACTATGAAGTATATCAGTTTCTGCCTGACTTTCTTCATTGTTGTGTTGTTCTTTTTTGCCCTTTTTCTCTCATTCACATTTTGTCCTTCTTTCGTTAATGGAGTGTTCGATGCGGTGTTTACAGCAAGACTGTTGGACGCGGGCGGACGGGGAGAAGCCGACGAGTGTGGCCGAGTGTGGCCGAGTGTGCTCGCGAGGCGAGCGACAAAACGCGGCCACTAGTAGCGAGCGCGGGGAACTCCCGCAGCTTGTGGCTCGGACGCGGCCACTCGAACGCTCGGTTTGCGCCGATGCTATACAAAATGTATGAAATACACGTTCCGCAGTGGGTCAGCTTCCCCTGGAAGTCAATCTTCGGGCGCGCCTGGACGGTTTGCGAGCAATTGGAGGTGTCAAATACAACGGGCGTCACCCCAGGAAGATTTAACCCGTCATCCCAGGAACCCGTCACCCCAGGAAGATTTAACGATAATTATCGTTCTGTCTCCAGTGAGCTGAGCGCAGAAGACCGAAAGTAACCGGGAAAGTGCACCCAACTGGCAGAAGTCGCGCCCTTTCTAACAGTTTCGGTCAGATTTATCCGGTCTCCCGACGGGTTACGGGTTCGAGGTCGCTTGCGCTGTCCTCTCCCTTACGTAGCGGTGATTCGGTATCTACCTAATTTATCGCGGATCTTGGCGTCCATTGCGCGCCTACCACTCGCCAAAGGGTCGTTTCAAGAATGGCTTAACAACAGGTCGACATACACCCCAGCTGCTTAGGAGACAGTATATTTGCATAGTCTCCAGACTCCTTCAGCAATTAGTCAGCTTGCACAATCAATTGGCGTCGCCGAACGGTGCGCAATCCGCCCAGTAACGCCGGGATGCAATCCCGCCAGGAGAAACCGGTCCCCCAGATGTGAGGCCTGACACGCAAGAGTCTTACCCGGGGTAGCCTTCCGCAAGAGGAGGCTTCTGAATAGGAGCTGAATCGCGAGTTGAGCCGATCCGAAAACAAAATGGATTTTATGGCCCAAACTGCACGAAACCATTCGCTACCTAAATATTAAACATTTTTAAACATATGGAATAAAGTACGCAATATAGTTAAATAATAACGGATTTCTTTTGACGGAACAGAGCGTCCACCACAGGAAATGACAAAGGAAAGAGCCCTTGGGCGCTATTGTGGAGAAATACACACAGTCACACAGACAGTCACAGAGAGAGACTTTAACTTGTAAATGGTCTTAATCTTCTCACGGAGGCTAAAAATAAATATTTACGTCTTCATTGCGATTTTCTAAGCACGTTTACAATACTTTCCCCCCTATTCGGTTGGTGGGCCGGAAAAGTAAAACCTTTTACAGGTACGATTGTTCAATTTTTATGCATGGACCGATAATATCCAAGAACACAACCTATCACTTGCCGCATTTATGTACGATTACAATTAAAATTTAATTGAGGATTTAATTAAATCCGACGTCAAGTTGCCTTTAACGACGGAATGATTGATGAAAATTACGAAAAATAATTATACACCTTTCATTTGGAGCGAGCCCGAAAAGCTTTTACCCTTATGCTTTCGAACATGCTTAAGTTCCGTTGCAGACGCCTGATGAGACGCGGTTCTTTTCCCGGCTCGCGAGGTTTGGATAAGCGCCAAGAGATGGCGCTAATAATTAATTAAAATATATCGCGGAACTTTAAAATATCAGTGTAGCTTGTGTATGATATATTCCAACGCGGAGTACTACACATACGAAGACACGCAAAAGTGCGTTCACAATATTTTCCCCTCTCGTCGGTTGGTGGGCCAGCAAAGTAACATATTATACAGTTAATATCGGTAAACCTTTGGAAATTGACCGATAATATCCAAGAAACAAACGATCACTCGCCACATTTATGTACGATTACAATTAAAATTTAATTGAGGATTTAATTAAATCCGGCAGCAAGTTGTCGTTAACGAAGGAATGATTATTTGCCAATTAAAACGACTAAAGCGTTGCTGAAAATTACGAAAGGTAATTATACACCTTTCATTTGGAGCGAGCCCGAAAAGCTTTCAGCCTTATGCTCTCTCTTCGGAAACGCAAGGACGGAGGGATTATTAATGCAGACGGGGAAAACATTCACGCAAATTGAGCGAAAACTCTCTTCAGAGAAGAATTTCAATTTGCGGCAGAAAAAACTCTTTCTATGAATAACAGATTAGCATCCGTTTTTGGATCTGAAATTAAATCAGAAATGGGTTTTGGGAGGGTGTTCTTAATCGCGGTTTAGGATAGCAAGATTGGGCGTCGTTAAAATGTTATCATGGCTTTTCAAATCATTAATAGTAATTGTTATTATCACCGTAACAGGGACTCATAGAGTTTGAGCCGATTACTTGATAAGAGAGGGTTTGGTGGGTTGCGGTAACTTATAATTGAAGGAAACATTATTTTTAACCCTCCAACCGCGGGAGACGCTCATTGAGCGTTCAGCTCTCTCAATACGAATGAAGAACTACTCGATAAGCTAGATAGGATTCAAGACGCGTGTATTCGCTTTATTTCTTCCCTGAATAAGTTTGATCACATATCAAATTTTCGCAGGCAAATAGAGTTGCTTCCCATTGGACGATGTCGGGAATTTCACATACTCGTCCTACTTTTCCGCGTACTACAGTCAAACTGTCCTACTTATTTGTATAATCTCTTCTCTCCACTTTCATCCTATGGCCTTCCATTGCGCTCTCAGGAAAATCTATTACTGGCTATACCTCAGAATTCATCAAATTTCATGTCTAGGTCTTTCGCAGTGCAGGCGGCCCGACTCTGGAATTACGTGCCTTTACCGATAAGACAACTTGAAAACCTGAACGGGTTTAAAAAATCGTTAAAGGGACATTTACTCAACTCATAAATATCCCCTTCCCTTCCCGTCTCCTTTGCTTGTCCTTATATTCCACTCCTCCCTTCAATATCGAGTTGGCATACGTTACTAATCACTGTTTTATATTTTATCCTATGAGGACTATTATGTAAGTGTATTCATTTATTACTTGTGAATCAATTTGCCCACATAAACCCCTAGTCACCCTTAGCCTATTGCCACTTGGCAATAGGCCCACCACATTGTACTCTTATGTGTGTGCAATAAAGCTTTTCAAACAAACAAACAAACTATTCTGCTGAGTACACTATTACGCGTTGCATATAATTTCTGCGCTATTACTCCTCTATTACCCCGTCGAATCTTTTTCTGTTGCTCTGTAACATCGAGAGTAGCATTTTCAACGTCCTCGAGCTGCAGAGCCGACGGGAACGGACATGTTACGACCTGTATCGTAGAATGCAGACAAGGCACTGCTTAATTTACATTCATTTATGCAGAAGCAGTCGTTCAGATTGCGTCTTTTGTTCAGTTTATTCGTTACCGTAGATTCTCAATATGTCGAAACGTGAAATATGTTCCTATGACGAGACTAATGGTACTCAATAAAGCGAAAAAATATTAATAAGTTTTACTCTCTCATTCTTCCCTTGGAAGCGATATTCGTATTGACCGCATAAGGTACGCTAGTAGTAGTAAAAGGAGTGAGGGCTTGTTTCCAGCCCTTGATGTCACCTGGATCTATACGATCTTTTGTAACTGATGATGATGTCCTCCTCATCGTGATCCGACGACGGCGACCTCTTGATTGACAGGACTTCTTCGAAGATGCGCGCGGAAGTGACTCGTGAATCCCAGTTTGTTTTTGAAGGTCCGATTACAACAACTACAGTAGAGTTCCCCGCAGTTGTTGTAAGTGTATGTGTACGTGGGCTTCGGACGAGTTTTGCGCTGTTGGCGGTTTGAGTCGAGGTTTACAAGCCGGGCTTCCTCAAACTCTTTAATTTTTGTGGTCACCGTGGAGCGCCACTCGCTGCGTTTGTGAGCAGCCCTCTCCCAGCTCTCAGGTGGAATACCACTGGCGGTTAGGTGCCTTTTTAACACATCTTTATAGCGTAGGTGCTGTCCGCCGACTTTGCGTGCGCCTTTTGAGAGTTGGGCATAAAACACGGCTTTCGGGAGGCGGTCGTCTTTCATGCGCACTACATGCCCACACCACCTCAGCTGAGCTTTCATGAGCATAGCTTCCATGCCCTGCATTTTCGTCCGTCGTAACACTTCTGTGTTTGACACACGGTCTTCCCATGTTATCCTCAGGATGTTTCGGAGGCACCTCATGTGGAAGACGTCTAATTTTTTAATATCTTTCCTGTAGAGGCACCATGTTTCAGATGCATATAACAATATGGGTAGGACAATCGCTTTGTAGGCGGCCAGCTTTGTTTGCAGTTTCAGATCATGCGATTTCCAGACACGTTGGTTTAGTTTGCCGAAGGCGGAGGCAGCTCTGGCTATGCGTACTGGGATTTCAGTGTCCAGACGGTTATCATTCCTAATCTCACTGCCAAGGTAGCGAAAGTTAGATACTACCTCTAAGACACCGTTATACCCAGGCGAATGTTAGGTTCTTCAGGTGGACTTCCTCGCGGAGGCTGAGCCATTACCTGGGTCTTGGACGTGCTGATTGTCAAACCGAATTTATTGCAGGATTCGTAAAGATGGTTAAGGTACGACTGGAGTGCACTAGAACTGTCAGCCATGAAGCAGGCGTCGAGGATTCTCAGTTGACGGGATTTAGTCTTTGCGCGAAACCTTGACAGGTCAAAGACTCCTTTGTCACTGCGTACTGTTACAGAGATAGGGTCGACACAGTTTTGGGCAGCATGAGAAATAACGGCTCCAAAGAAGATGCCAAAAAGTGTAGGGGCCATTACGCAACCTTGTTTTACACCGCATGTAACCGGAAAACCCTCAGAAAGGCTGTCATCGAACTGCACCCTAGCCAACATGGAGTCGTGAAAATTGCGAATGATGTTCACAAATTTTGCGGGGCATTCAGATCGCTTTTGTAACTACCCACTTTGTGGTTAGGTCATTGGTCAGCTAGTAGCCCAGTACTTCTTACGAGTCCAAGTAGATCACTGACCTTCAAGTTGGGCAGATCGCTGGGTTCGAGAAAGGCTCGTCCCAGTAAACTGTGTCTTTTTGCGGCGAGGCCTGGGCAGCGGCCAACGATGTGTATGCTGCCTTCAGGTTCTTCGCCACACATTTGGCAGTCCTTGCTCTCGGTCAAGCCAAGGTTGAATAGATGTGCTCCAAGGGTCGTGTGGTGAGGAGACCGATAGTGTATATTTACAATAATTTATTACAATAATTTATCTATGTACAGAAGAACAATTGTCGTTTTTTCTTATAGTAAATTGATCTCAATAGTTTAAATAATAATAGTATTTATTTTAAAACTTCTTTTGAGAAACGTTAATTAAACGTCACATGAGCAATAATTAATTTAGCATGCGGATTATATATATGAGTATACAAAAAAATATTAGTATTTTTTTTATTTATTTTTATTTTATTTATTTAGGTAAGTAACAGGATGAACTTATAATTAGATACATAATTCTTAAAAAAACATGTTTTTATGCCGATTGTAACTTACGCCGTTCGAAATTATTTGACAAATATTTTACAAACTAAATTATGAAACAAAAAATACAATACATCCTTAAATATTTATGAATCAAATGACCGCAAAAGTTGTAGAGTTAACCGCAAACATATAAACTTATACAAAATAAATTCAAAATAATAAATGGAAATACATATATAAGTTATATTATATTTATAAATACATATTTCAAATCAATAATTACTGGCAGTTGTCGCTTTAGCTTCAAGTGCGGTTCGTACTGCCGATTTGAAGCTTTTTGTTTCTCCTATAAATGTCAAGCCCTGTGAATTCATCATTATACGTACGTGGCAATCGGTTAAGCATTGAATTGCTCGTGTAGTTAGAATGTCGTCTCGGGGGCTCGAATAACTGTATAGATCGGGTTTTACGTTGCGGCACCTTCAGAGCGATGCTCGAAACTATGGGCTATTTAATAATTAATGTATTTTTTAGAGTATTGTTTGTGTAGGTACACTAACTAAATAAATGAATCCTGGGGATTCAATTAAAAGATACCCTAAAACCGCAAGTCGAAATTTTAACATTCCTATAACGAACCGAAATAATGGCATCAAAGTTTAACGACGGGCATAACACGACGCCAGTAGAGTAGGTACTTCGCGACAGGTCCACGATCGATCGCACCTTGTGCGAGACGTGCGTCAAATCAAAACTTCACCCAGGAATGCATCACTGCAACGACTCGCGTCTGCCATAATCAAACAAAGAATTTTGAAGTCGCCCGAGCAAAAATAATAAGATTAACCAGTTCACAACCATTTTAACGGACAACCTTATGATATAAGACGAAAAGAGCCTTACTACTTAAGCTCTACACATGATATCATGGGATCAGCAATATATAGAGAATCTTTCATTTAAAAAAAAACAAGGAAACAGACATCATATCAATCTTCATCATATACCTTCTGTCTGAAAAGTTCCGGGAATTTAGAATTTAAAAAGATTCTGTTAATGATTTCAAAAATAAAAAAATAATCTTAAGTTGGTAAAACTGTCTTTATTTACGCTATGCCTAGAATGCGCGCGAACTGTCAGCCATTTTGATTAGAACAGCAATTGAATTGTACACCTTAGTAGTGCGTCACGATTTTCACAATGAACCAAAGTATTGATCAAAGAATTTGCCTTAAATTTTGTGTTCCGAAAGGATTTTCGTGTGCTAATTCCCTTAAAATGTTAGAAAGGCTTATGGGGAATCAGTTCTATCCAAAACACGGATCTACGAGTAATAACAAAGCATTCAAGGAGGGCCGAGAGATCGTCGAAGACAATTCTCGTTCCTGGCGACCTTCGACCTCTTCAAAAGACGAAAATAGCACGTGACCTGAACCTGAAGTCTATGAGTCCATTCGCTCGATTTTGGTAGATTAATTGAGCATGAGACGCATTGCCGCTCGGCTCGTTCCAAAGGAGTTGAATTTTCTACAACAACAGTACCGCAAACAAACTTCTTTAGACATGCTGGATCACCTCGATTCTGACCCCACATTCATAGAACGCATTACAACTGGCGACGAGGCATGGGTCTAGGAATTTGATATGCAAACAAGTCAACAGGCATCAGAGTGGAGGACAAAAAACGAGCCAAAACAGTCGGGGGAGTCTTGAAGCTGTATTGTTTCCTATAGAGCGGGGGTGGTTGCGTACCTTACGGCGACTGCTCTTGAAATGACCATTGGCCATCCGATCCCGGTTCAGAGCCGGGCAAAGGACGCCTTGGTCCGCGATAGATTCGGTATACACCGTTTCACCGCTTCGTAAGGGAGAGGACCGCGCAAGCGACCTCGAACTCGGAACCAATCGAGAGACCGGAGAAATCTGGTCACAATTGGAAGTAAGGACGCGAGTGTCTCGAGCCGCCGGGTAGTATTCCTGGCTATCTCGCGGTATGGCATTGGTCTCTTACGGGTTGTGGCGTGACGTCGGATTGTCTTGTCCAAAGTCTTCTACGCTCACTGCAGGTCGATAGAACGACTAATCGTTAAAACTTCCTGTGGTGACGGGTTCGCCCGTTGTAGTCGACACCTCAATATTTTAGTCAGAGTGCACAATCGATTGGCTTACGCCGCACGGTGCGCAGACCGTCCAGGAGCGCCAGAAGGTTATTGATTCCTAGGGGAAACTAGCCGTAAGGGTCGTCGTGGCTAACTCAGCAAGGGCCCCTTAGCTTCTATATAAAGGGAACTGACAATAATACTATTCATGTCCTCCACTCTTTAATCATGAGACTATATCATACGGTGGCTGCTTGAAGACAGTTCATGCTGTGTTATGCTACGGCGTGCATTTTTTCTATCTCGTAATGCTGTTTTTAGCAGTATTACTCCGGTGACCGGACGCGTCAATGATTTTATTCTGATATGGCGTTCGGTTTCTTGTAACTTGGGTCTGATGGGTCGTTTGTGATTCCTTGGGTCGGCTCAACTGACGATTCAGCTCCCATCCGGTAGCCTAATCGAGAGGGACCTAACCTGGAAGGGCTGCAAAATGCAGTTGCAGATAGTTAGAATTGGCAGTCCGAATATGGGGAAACACCTCGGGCGGAACTGGGCGGTTGCTGGGCTGTGTCTGCAAAGCGATTATGCAATCCGGCGAGTAATCGGGGGAGACTGGAGACTTACCTTTCCTAATTTAATTCAATTCAATTTAGTTCTACTCCAGTAGGTACGCTTACCTACACTTGGATGCGTCATTGCGTCAAAATTTTTAAGTAATGTAATTAATTTAAGGAATATTATATAAACTATCGCGATAGTTGTGACAACATACATTAATTTTAGTAATTTATAATCGGTTTGAAAGTTATTAACAAATAGATAAAAAATCTAATAATGAAAATTGCTGATAAAATGTAGAGCACAATGTCTGTAGCCATAATTATAAAGGCAATAATAATATGATAGTCATAACCGTATACTAAAAATATCAAAATTTAAATAAATTGACAAATCTAGCAATATAGCCGTCGTCGATAAAAAATTGAAATTACGCTCTCAAATTTAATAATCAGGAATTTTCCATTATTTTACATTGAAGCGGGGAATTTCCTTAGAAGCGGATGTAGCTGTTGACTTGGCGTCCGGTAACCTTAGGAACGATCCCTTGGCCACCTGATACTGAGCGAGCTTGAAGGTCAAACGACGACAAGGATTTGCGACAAAGGCGATCTGAATTGCCGCTACAGTTAGTAGAGGCCGCGCAAGCCACCTCGAATGTGTTACCAGACTGGAGAATGGGGAAATCCATCCAAATCTGGTGGTAAGGGCGCGAAGAAGGCCGTTTGGTGGCACTTAACAGAGCCTCGATTTAAGGTATCGTACTCTTACGGGTTTTTTATTTTTTTTTACTTTTTTATTACCCACAAGGCCTTTTCGTGGATCCCGCCTTGTTGCCTATCGGCACCATCTTCTAGGTGGACATTCGTAGCATCACGCAGTCAAACACTCAGGCGGTCACCCATCCCAGTATTGACCGCGCCCGCCGCTGCTTAACTTCGACAATAACGAGGAGAACCGGTGTCAACGGGGCTACGGACGCTACACTACGGTTGTTGGCATAGTTCGACTGTGGATTGCGATTGTTAATAAAGTCTTTGCGTTTACTCCATGAGAGACGAAATGGTAAGTGTCTTTATAACATCCAGGGGTGGCTTAGCTAGACGGTAGATTTGTATTGTCTCTAAGTCATCTGCGCCCACCAGACGGAAGATAAAATGATCGCTATCGTTAAAACTTCCTGAGGTTTCCGCCAACCCAAGTTGGGGTAGCGGGTTCGACCATTGTATTTGACACCATTCCACTGAGATTTATTATCGCAGTGACGCTTTGTGACGTCATAAGGTTAGCGCATATTGAAATCCGGTTTTCTTTGTGTCGTCTCCGTTGCAATAAAAGGCGGCAATGCATTCGCACAAAGTACTCGAAGGCTAGAACTGCTTAATATTCATGAGAGAGTTCCGTGGCGTATGTATTAGTCAACAGTGGGAGCGAGGGAGGAGCCTTTCGGGACTCCGCGGGGATTTGTAAGCCCGCATAAGGCAAACCGCGCCGCACCGCCGCTAATTACAATACGCGTCTGTAGCGCCGCGCCGCCCGCCGCACGCGAAATCGAACAAATCCCAAATGGGAAGCGCTACTGAGTGAAACGAGCCATTCTTTCATCCTTCCTCTACGCTTGAGGGCTTAGCCAGGCGTAAATAGGTCAAAGATTTGTATCAAGTTCTCCATGTACATGATTACACGTTGAAACATTATTTTGTACACACTATATTGTAGCACACCTATACCATGTCAATTCAGGCAAGGGGTTAGTCCTTCATCGTCAAAGATTCGTATCAAGTTCTCCATGTGGTTAGTTCTCATCATCTCAAAAGTTTTTCAATTAAATATAATGTTCAAATACAGAAAAAAGTAAGATACATGTATATTTTGGTTTAGCCCCAAAAATCAAAAAAAATCCTGTCCCGAGGTACAGGTCGCCAGAAATGGCATCCTGGAACCATTTTCTCACTTGTGAATTTTGACAAAAGAATAATCTCTGGAATGGGTCAAGATATTTCATTGCGGTTTTATTTATTTGGTTAATAGTATTTTTGTATTTAGAATGATGTACTTGACATTGAAATATGTGCCTAGCTTTTCTTGCTACAGCTTTCTAAAAAAATCGGTTGTGTCACCCCAAGACTTTCCTGACTAGTATCCGGGGAGGTGCGAAAAAACAGCGACATTTTTTACTCTAGTACCCCAAATTTGTATGGCAGGTACCCCAAACGTTGGTCGTAAGTACCCCAAAAACTAATAGGTTCTTCCGATGGTTAACAGAAGCTTCTATGCCAAATTTTAACTTAGACAGATTAAGCGTCTGGGCGCTATCGCGGAAACAATTTTTTCGCCGGGAACCCCAAATTTGTATGGGAGGTACCACAACCGTAGGGCGTAGGGAATCCAAAAACTAATGGGTTCCTCCGACGGTTAACAGAAGCTTATATACCAAATTTCAGCTCAATCCGATTAAGCGTCTGGGCGCTATCGTGGAAGAATACATACATACAGACATACAGACATACAGACAGACAGAGATCGGTCTGGAAATAGTCTCAATCGTCTCAGGGAGTCTCAAAATATATATTCCCATCTTCATCTCAAATTTTTTTTTTAGCGCGATCACAATACTTTCCTTTCCGATAGGTCGTCAGGAAAGTAAAAATACATATTTTATCAAAAAATATGTTTTTTTCCAAAAACGCCAATCACATTTTTTTATATTTTTACTATTATTTTTTTACTACATTTCTTAAAGAGAAGAACTTCTACTTCTGAGTTTAAAATTTTTCAGAAAGAATGTAAAATTTCGATATATTTTACTAATTTATATGCTCTATCTGGATTGGTGACGGATACTTCGTTGCAGTTTTTTTAGAACTAATACACTTGTTTTTTAAATAACTCGCTCCATTTTGAAATATGTGCGCTCTATGATGGGCAAATGCAAATTTCTTGATGCAAATTTATTAGAGATAGACATTTTAATTTTTTTATCGAATAAGTGAGAAAATGATTCCGTATGGCCATTTTTGGCGACTTGTATATTAGGCCAGAATTTTTATTGGGCAAGACGAAAATATACATGCACCTTACTTGTATCTGTATTTAAACATATAATTATTTAAAAAACTTCGGAGACTACAAAAGTAAGATTTTTCCTCTGCCTGCCTGAACTGACATGGAATATGTCTGCATTTCTGTAGGACTATGGACGATTCCCCATTGGTTTTTATGTTTTCAAGATAATGGTTTTGGTGTTTTAATACAGAAGACAAAAGTCAATACTTCTTATCTTTTGAATTGTTCCGACTCCCTAAGCGATCTGATTTGACTGGCAGTGAAAGTCTTGATTCGAACCATTACTTTATTCATGAATGTATATCTATTCGACCGTAATACAACTGTATGGAGCTGAATGCGCGTGCGGCGTAATTCTGTACCTGCGTTCGCGGTACAGAATTATCGCCAGGCACATTTGCGCCTTGATTCCTACGTGGATGGGACTGGTAATGACTTGCTGAGCGGCGGACTCAGGAGTGACATACGTCCCCAAATCCCCCGCCGCGGTTATTCACCGGAACCGTCTTCGACTGTATATTACAGCCGTGGCAGCTAACAACGGCCTTGACAGGTTGAGTACCTGTTCGAGGAGGCTACCAGATAGGATTTAAATCTTAAGTTGTTCTAGCGAAAATGACATAAAAATTGGCCACACCACTTATGCTAAGCGGAACCATTAGAAACCATAATCTTCTTCCATGCGGTGACGCTATTTATTAATCATAATCCATTGAAACTTATTTTTACACGACTACCCAACAAAAAAGAAGATGTTCAGGTTTCATCTATGTATGTTTTCCGTTTCTTTATTCCACTGTATTGTTAGAATCACTATACAATCCCGAGTGTCATAGAGTACATTAAATGTCTGAATATCAAGTAACTATCTAATCTAACATCAAAAGTCTAAATGTAAAAAAAAAACATGAATATATCATGTTTAGTGTCAAATGAAAGGTCTGATTTAGGACATTTCGAAAATATGCAAGAACTTATAAGAATAAATACATAAACTGCCAATATTGCATTAAATAAAAACGTAATAAAAATAATTATAAATACAATAGTTCACTTCATGTAACGGAAGTCGTATTATTTTTATTATATTTACTTGTTCATCGCGTGTTTTTCTAGTCTTCCTTAACTATTTTTTTTTTTAAAAAGCAAAATCGATGTTTTATAGTAATTAATTTTAAAATAAATAAATAAACAAACCGCCTCCGACTGCATATTAGAGCCTTGGCAGCTCGCAGCTGCTCTGACAGATTAAGTACCTCTTCGGGGAGGCTACCAGATGGGATTTGAACAGTGAGTTGGGCAGGAAAATAGATATATAAATTGGCCACACCACTTAAGATACGCGCAACCATTAGTAACCTTAATCTTCTTCTATGTGTTGACGCTTTTATATCATTATAAGCCATTGAAACTTCTTTTTCATCGCACGTTTTTCAAGTCTTCTTCATCGTCGTCATTAGCCGCCCTGAGTTGGTTATAAAGAGTTCCTTTCAACAATATCTCATGTTTCAGTCGCCTTTATACAGGGTGAGTGATTTTCAGATGCTGCAACGTAATATGAGAGACTGTTAAAATAAAGCAACGCGCTCAATTATCAAGCGAAATGCCTCCATTATGTAACGGCGCGCTGCGCATCGCTGCTACGGCGGAGTGGCTGCGGTTGTTGCCTTTGTACCTTTATTGCTGTAGCAGTTACTTCGTTACTAATGTGTAGATGAAATACTCGGACTCATGACGCTTCAAGTCGGGCTTAGATTACGTACGGTTTAGTAAGCGAAACGATACATAAACAGAAGCGACTCCTTCGAGATGATCTCCGTAGGAGCAATTCGAGAGGCAAAAGCGTAAGACTTAGAGAGAAAAGAACGTGTTATCTGGTAGAAAGGTAACCAAAACGTAGGTGAGAACATTATTGTACGGTGTTTTTCAAGGAAGAGAGAAACAACATTTCTATCATTATGCAATATTTATTCGGGATACAGGATCAGATATGCATTGTGTAAATAAATAAAATAAAAATAAAATAATATACAACGGATTTACCGCGTGAAGTATGTACCACCCGATATTTCGGCGATGTTGAAACCGCCGTTGTCCAGGGTAGACTACAGACATTGATTTTATAAAGCTAACCAAATTTGATGACATTAGTATGTTCATTATCAATTCAAGATACAGGGTAAAGGATGTCAGAATGAGTACGATAGTTAGGTAATCTAATAAAACTAGGTTGATATTGCCCATAGAAACAAAGACGAAGGGCTGCTGTTACAACATTAGAATAAGTAATTCTCTAAGAAAACGGACATCATAATCAGACAAAAACATAATATTTTGTAGAAGATCTCAAAACTCGTTCGTCGCGCATCGGTACCAATAGTTAAGAACACGCTTGAAGTGACAAGTTTGACAGAATCCTAGCACACACAGTGTTGTCACTGCGTACTACCGTATATAGCGATGAGCAGGTGAACTAGAGAATGAAATGATTGATCCATTTTACCTAATAATAGGTTTCTATTAGTATTGCTGTCTGACTATAAACATAACAGCATCTGGGGAGGTGTCAACTCAACGGGCGAACCCGTCACCTCAGGCGGGTTTAACCCTATCAGGTCGTTCTATCTAAGTTCCCATGGAGTGAACGTCAAGACTTGGCGGATGAAGACAGATAGGGTTTAGACTACGTACGGCTTGGTGAGCGAAACGATATATATATATATATATATATATATATATATATATATATATATATATATATATATATATATATATATATATATATATATATATATATATATATATATATATATATATATATATATATATATATATATATATATATATATATATATATATATATATATATATATATATATATATATATATATATATGATGTTTTTATTTAAAATAAAATTAGTAATATATTATATAGGTTTACCCTATTTTGATAACATTATACAATCTTTTTTATAAACTCCTCTGCCAGAAATTAAGATTGAAGTTTCTTCTTTCATTTCATTGAGCATATGGAGGTTTTTTTAGTTTTATTTCGATTTAATGGCTCGTTGATAACAAACTCAGCCAATTGTATCATATTTTAAATGTTGGTGGCATTCGAAATTTGAATTATTTCGTAATGTCACTTTCATTTGGAAAACGGCTTTGCCGAAATGATCAATAGTTTAATTTTTTATTTTTTCGCTTAATTCGTCTCAATTGAAGGCATTTTGTGTTGCATAAGGATAAGCCCTATTTATGAGATATATGGATGAATAGTGATCGTTAGTCGACTGCAAAAGGACCTTTAAACTTACATTGCACCGTCGAAAGTCGTGCACATCCGTAAGTATATCTCATTCAAACATAAGCATTTCCCAATACAAGCTGGGATTTCCTTCGCTACTTTTTAAGTAGCTTTTACTAATTTTATTTTAAATAGAAACATCATCCTATAAACGGATTTCTTTACAAACCTTATCATATATATATATATATATATATATATATATATATATATATATATATATATATATATATATATATATATATATATATATATATATATATATATATATATATATATATATATATATATATATATATATATATATATATATATATATATATATATATATATATATATAAAGTAAATAATTATAAAAGCCACTTACATCGTGACGAAGGATTCCCTTGATCGGATTCGGGAATGCTTTAGGTGTTAACGAGAATGATGAATGCCTCTCACTTGCGGAAAGAGGAGTAGGTTTAAGTTGGGCCCATTTTACAACTAGTAACGCTCACCCTTCATCCAATTATCTCAAAAATTAAGCTACAATCCTTCTTTATACGTAAACTCACTCAATTTCCTATTATTTCAAGGGAAATAACAAGACAAGACGAGCTACTTGACAGATGGAAGAATTTAAAATTTCGAATTTCGTTTTTTTATTTTCTAAAGGTGCGATATAAAGAAACTGCGATCAATATTCTTTATTTATATATTTTATGTTTCGTTCATTGTAAATAATCCATTTAGGTTAAAGGTAATCTTTCCAACTAATAGGAAAGAGCTGACTGCTTCCTTTCATTGATATGAGGGCATGTCACGCTTTTAGTTTTAAGTTTTCAGCTGAATATTGATCGCAGCTTCTTTATATCGCACCTTTAGAAAATAAAAAAACGAAATTTGAAATTTTAAATTCTTCCATCTGTCAAGTAGCTCGTCTTGTCTTGTTATTTCCCTTGAAATAATAGGAAATTGAGTGAGTTTACGTATAAAGAAGGATTGTAGCTTAATTTTTGAGATAATTGGATGAAGGGTGAGCGTTACTAGTTGTAAAATGGGCCCAACTTAAACCTACTCCTCTTTCCGCAAGTGAGAGGCATTCATCATTCTCGTTAACACCTAAAGCATTCCCGAATCCGATCAAGGGAATCCTTCGTCACGATGTAAGTGGCTTTTATAATTATTTACTTTATAATCATCTTATTGATCAATTCTAAAAAGAATATATACACAAAACTATAAAATATTTCAAAATATTGAATTTTTACATATTTTATGTTTCGTTCATTGTAAATAATCCATTTAGGTTAAAGGTAATCTTTCCAACTAATAGGAAAGAGCTGACTGCTTCCTTTCATTGATATGAGGGCATGTCACGCTTTTAGTTTTATGTTTTCAGCTGAATATTGATCGCAGCTTCTTTATATCGCACCTTTAGAAAATAAAAAAACGAAATTTGAAATTTTAAATTCTTCCATCTGTCAAGTAGCTCGTCTTGTCTTGTTATTTCCCTTGAAATAATAGGAAATTGAGTGAGTTTACGTATAAAGAAGGATTGTAGCTTAATTTTTGAGATAATTGGATGAAGGGTGAGCGTTACTAGTTAGTTGTAAAATGGGCCCAACTTAAACCTACTCCTCTTTCCGCAAGTGAGAGGCATTCATCATTCTCGTTAACACCTAAAGCATTCCCGAATCCGATCAAGGGAATCCTTCGTCACGATGTAAGTGGCTTTTATAATTATTTACTTTATAATCATCTTATTGATCAATTCTAAAAAAATATATACGCAAAACTATCAAATATTTCAAAATATTGAATTTTTACATATTTTTTGTTTCGTTCATTGTAAATAATCCAATTAGGTTAAAGGTAATCTTTCCAACTAATAGGAAAGAGCTGACTGCTTCCTTTCATTGATATGAGGGCATGTCACGCTTTTAGTTTTAAGTTTTCAGCTGAATATTGATCGCAGCTTCTTTATATCGCACCTTTAGAAAATAAAAAAACGAAATTCGAAATTTTAAATTCTTCCATCTGTCAAGTAGCTCGTCTTGTCTTGTTATTTCCCTTGAAATAATAGGAAATTGAGTGAGTTTACGTATAAAGAAGGATTGTAGCTTAATTTTTGAGATAATTGGATGAAGGGTGAGCGTTACTAGTTGTAAAATGGGCCCAACTTAAACCTACTCCTCTTTCCGCAAGTGAGAGGCATTCATCATTCTCGTTAACACCTAAAGCATTCCCGAATCCGATCAAGGGAATCCTTCGTCACGATGTAAGTGGCTTTTATAATTATTTACTTTATAATCATCTTATTGATCAATTCTAAAAAGAATATATACACAAAACTATCAAATATTTCAATATATATATATATATATATATATATATATATATATATATATATATATATATATATATATATATATATATATATATATATATATATATATATATATATATATATATATATATATATATATATATATATATATATATATATATATATATATATATATATATATATATATATATATATATATATATATATATATATATATATATATATATATATATATATATATATATATATATATATATATATATATATATATATATATATATATATATATATATATATATATATATATATATATATATATATATATATATATATATATATATATATATATATATATATATATATATATATATATATATATATATATATATATATATATATATATATATATATATATATATATATATATATATACACTGAAGCGACTCATTCGAGAAGAAGCGTAAGATAAAGTCAGAGATATAGGCCAAGAGCCAGAGACAAAATATGCAAGAGTTTTGGAAAAGCTGATACTTTTAGATCACACTGTATTTCGGCTATAGAATGCCACGGTAGTCAGCAGACCAGATTCCGGGACACCTGGCGCTGGCGTACTATGAAAGGTGTAATTTTAATTAGTACCTTCAAAGTGTTTTGGAAAACTGAATAATCATCAGTAGACAGTGAATGCAATAAAAACACTAGAAACACATGATCAGAATGTTTCATAATCGAACGCATTGCGTCAGCATCTTCGGACATTTCACGTATCGGACTATGACGCGTCGGTTGTGCCGCACAATATAATGGTCGCAATGGCGCAATACGGTAGTATGTAGATACTGACGTCACGCGTCTGATTATGGAGCAGTGTGACCTTATGAGTTATTTATTGCATCTATTGTCTACTGATGCATTTTCAGCTTTTCTTAGAGATACTAATTAAAATTACTTTTTCCCTATTATGCCAGCGCCAGGTCTTCCGGAATTTGACCTGCTGACTGTACCGCGGCATTCTATGGCCAAAATAATGTCTGATCTGCAAGTAACAGTTTTTTTCAAAACTATTACATTTTTTGTCGCTGGCTCCCCAACCAATAGTTCTCTTTGATTGTCAGCGTTGAGCACATCACTGATTTGTCCAAGTCCTCTTCTAAGTTACTAGGTTTCGTTATTCCTAACCTAAAGTATTGATTTATTATCAGGGTTATGCATAAATTATATAATTAAATTGTTAGAAGCAGATTGGAAACGAATGTTCTTGAATGGAATCAGTATAAGGATCTTTATATCACTATGTTGAAAAAAAAAAAAACAATATTTCTAATGTTTTTTATATTCAACTGATACGAATATTATCTCTACGTATAACCTACTAGTTTTTACTATGAATGGTGGGCTATTATTCCCGGTAATTGCATAGAGAAAGCTCTCCATATCTCCATATACTACATTATTTAGCTGATCCGGGGCATAGTTAATAATCCTACAAGGCTAAAGTACGGTCCAAACGAACGTTCCGATGGGGTAATAAACCGAGCTGTCAACAACGTTTTTTTTATATCGACGATTTGTATCTTTATAAAATCGAAGACTATCGCGGTTGTTGACATTATAAATAGGATAGAAACGAATTAACCGCGTGAGATTTGTAGCACCAGACGTTTCGGTGACGTTGCAGCCGCCGTTGTCCAGGGTAGACTGAATGAGCTGTCAATCCGTTGCTCCGCGGGTAGGCCGCATACCGCTGCCGCCACTGCGTAGGTTATAACGGTAGTGCGAGGCCGGGTTCGGAGCGCGCGAACTTCGAAAATCCGTCTTGCACACAACATTCACTGTATTCGGTCTTTCGTCCTTGCGTTCGCGCTCGGCGGCGAGAACATTTTAAGAAGAGGGTTCCACGTAGAAGAGAGTTTGTAACCGTCGCCGTCGTCTCTATTGAAGTTCGGGGTTCTTCTTATTTCAATGGCTTTCCGGATCATGGGAGGAAAGTAGAATTGTTCCTTGGATAGCACAATGGGATTTTTAAACTGCATCCAGTGGTTACTTCCGCTATCCAATATATGTTCGCAGATCGCCGATTTTTCTCGCTGAACGTTTTTAACAGCTTTGATGTGTTCTGTCAGTCGCGTGGCTATGGGCCGTTTCGTTTGCCCAACGTAGGCTAGACCGCAACTGCATTCGACTTTATACACTCCCGGGGTTTGCAGTGGTATGACATCCTTCACAGGCCTCAAAACTCGAGCTATATTTTGGGTCAGCGTGAAGATCGTTTTTATATCGAATCAGTATAGCATCTTACTTATTCGATTTGTCCCGCCCTTCACGTATGGTAAGAATGCTTTTGATAAGCTCGGTTTCTGAGTTTCGCCTGTATTACATCGTGTGCCATCGTTAACATGTTCCATCTTCTGCAGTTTGTCTCTTTGTTGTTTATAATTATAATCGAGCTCGGTCACATACTATATTTGCGAAGCTGTCCTCGCGAGCCAACCTAGATCGATGGAGTCTGCTCACGCATGCCTTAGGGCACATAAACGCGCTATATTCGGTACCGTTAGACATGGATATTTTTACAGCGAGCCTACGTTTCTTCAAGGTGTGGGCATTGCGCTACTTGTTTATATCGGAATGATATCAATTGTTTTTTTTCTGTATTCCTATACTTTTCTATTCCTAATGCCGGCAATTGCATATTTAATGCTTATTTTAAACATGTTATATATGTACTTACAATAATCATAATTTTTTAATTTATGTTTTTACACGCTTTTATTTACCTTGCAATGTTTGTTAGTATTTTAATTTTTTAGTTCAAATCTTGCTCCTACGTTTTACATGTTGTTTTACTTCCGATGACAAAGCATTTTTATGGTGAGCATGACCTGTTTCTACACCAAGGATCGGCTCCCTACGAGGATGCTCTCCACGGTCAACATCACAGACACACAATTTTGTACACGCATTCAATTATGGTAGCGCGTTCTAAGTTTCACCGTGACAGGGCTGCTGCACCCAGGGTTGGTTTCCAAATAGGGGACTCCTCTACGGTCAACAGCATAATTGCTTTATTAACACGCTTTTATTAGGTCGACCTGTATGTAACTATGTAATGGAATCTAATGTAACTAATTTAACCATCTTCCATTGTAGCGTCATGAAAATTGGCAGCTGTATGTAGTTCTGATGACAATACAATAATATGGTACTGTCGAACTGATCTGATGATGGAGTCGAAAGATATGAACTGGAACTTCATGATGGAACATCGTATCATAGCTGTGTTTGGACTCGTTAGAAAAGTCTTGGAATGAACTTTGACCACGATTAAGTTTCAAGGTCTGATGATGAAGTCGGAAGATAGGCACTGGCATTCCATGATGGAATATCGTATCATAGCCGCGTGTATGTGAATATCGTATCATAGCCCAAAAGCGTGTTTTTAGTGTTTTTTTTTAAAACTATTAATTTATTCATTCTAACTAACAACTAGAGGGCGCCGATGATGATGATGAATTAGTAGTCTTCGTGTAGTGTACAGAATCGCGTATTCAATAGAGGTCTCCTACAGGTTAATTTTTGAGTAGCGCCCGCCTGCAATTATGCAAGTGCACGAAGAAAGGAAAATGTTTTCCAGCGTAATTATGTTCGGGTGAAATAATTTACATTTATTTTTATTTTGCAGTCACTTTATGAAAGAGTATAGACAAAGGGCGCAAGTATTTAGAGAGTATATATTTAAAGCCTTTCAATAGCTAAACACTTAGGCCCGTTTTCTAAAAGAGACGGATACCGATCGGTAACGGATTCCGTTGACTATTGGTCATTCATAAAAGCGACAAATTCATTCTGTTTTTCATAGTATGACGTAAATTATACTTAGCATGGGGTAGTTCAAATAATTTAAAAAATCTGTTGTGTCACCCAAATACTCCCGGCAAGTAGCCAAGGTTCTCTGACTTCATTTGAATATTAATTTCATAAATAAAATCGATGACTCTGCCCTCTCACGGCCCGCGGAAGAACCTGGTTGGGTTGCTCAAGCCCCGCGTTCCGTTTCTCGGCTAAGCGCCAACAGACGGCGATAATATTTGATTATACCCCCCCCCCCCCCCCGCAAAACTTCCCCCCTCAAAACTTCGACCCTCCCAGCAAACCCCCCACCCTCCACCCCTCCCCCACGCATAACCTGGTGACAGCTTCGTTGTGCCAGGATGATGTCAGCATCCTGGTGTCAGCATGGTACCTACCAGAATCCTGGAGGAAGCCTGGTGCAGCATGCAGTTATCAGCCTGGTGCCAGTATCCTAGCGACAGCCAGAAATCCCCCTACTAGCCTCCGACAACCCGACCCCTCCCCCCCCCCACCCCCCCCCCACCCAGTAAACACCCAAATTTGACCGATTACATTTTATTACATTTTGTATGAAGGAAACCGACTGTTGCCGGTAAGTTGTAATCGATCGGTTCGATCCACCCGGTGTCTGTTACATATTGAAACGCAAAATGTATTGGTTATTGAGCAAACCGACAGTTTTTCGGAAACCGATACCGACAGGTATCCGTCGCTTTTAGAAAACGGCCCTTAGTCGATGCTATAACAGCCAATAAAATTGAACCAATATTTAGTAATTCTAAAATATTTTATATAAACCTTATATGCACTGTCGTATAATGATGTAGGTGAACAAGCGCACACTATAATGAAAGCACATACACATCCTCGCATGCTATCGTGTCTTCCTGGAATCCATTCTATTCCCTATCCAAATTGCTATAATATTGTATACCTATTAATTAGTATTATAAAAATCTTTTGGTTATCCATTTGGCTTTTGTTACCTTCTAATAATAATAATAATAATAATAAACTCTTTATTTGCACTTAATTATCATACAAAAAGGCGAGCTTGTTGCCATCTGGCAATGTCTTACAACTAACCTAAACACAGTGGTACATTGTGAAAATAAAGATTATTACCTTACAAACAGACCGTCTGCATAACATACAGACAAGTGGAACAGTTTAAAAATAATAATTCCCGATGAGAGGAAATTGGGAGAGGAAAAGGAGAGAAAGGGAAGAACTGGTTACTTCTTAGAAGGGTAGTAAAAAACTTTCTGTTCATAAAAAAAAAAATTTTTGTTGTGTTATAGTAATATATTAAAAACATTAAATATACGACTGCCGTTACAGAAAGTTAACTATATTATTTATAATTATTTTTATTACGTTTTTTTTAAAAATATGTGTGTTTTTTAGATATTTGTGGTATAGATAGATGTACATTCCCGGAATGTACTCAGATCTTTCATTTGACATTTAATACGATTTATTTTTGTTAATTTATTGTCATTAGGACTTTTGGATATTTAGGCAACTACTTATTGCAACTATTATTTGGACAGTTAGTGTATTGTATAACAATTGGATGACATAACGGTATTAATAATTTCACACACGTCTGAATCCGTCCATGCGTATAGAAGTTATACTGAAATAAAAAACGGAAAATATACATACATATGTATATTAACCCTGATCACATTCCATTCCATTTTATTGATCACTTGTGTAAAAAAGAAATAATGACATATCGCACGTTGAAAACAAAAGTGACACTAAAAAAGAACCAATATTTCAGTATTTCCATTTAAAGTTTTGTAATTTTTATGACTTCGAAAACTCGTTTATGAATTGGAATAGATGTGCTGTTGTTGTTTTAAATAGTATTTCAGGTATTATTTTAACAGAATCTGTTGGATTCCTATTAGATAAACAGGTAGGTATGGCAAAAAAAATATTTATAAAAAAGTTCAGCATAGTTGTTACATCTTACATTAGTTCTTACATTGTCGAGTATATTTTTGCTTAGTGCCTTTAAGTTTAACAAAAGTTCATCATAGTGCCACTTTTGTTTTTAAATTGCTAAGTATTTATTTGCTTAGTGCCTTATATTATTATTATTGTGGGAAACACTGACAATTTTTCATTCAATTATTTTTTAATTATTTCATGAAAAGTTACGACATAACCACAGTAAATATATTAGCTAAAGCAGTATGGAAACTACGTACAAATGATCGAAACGAACGCACTCATACAGACGCACGCTTAAACAATAATCTAAGCGGTTGTCGCAGTACTCTTAGTCGCGAGTGCCACCCATCTAGTGCCACCTCGAAGCAAAAGGTTGCGTTTTGTGTTTCTCTGTGTTGCTTGCGCCACGGACAGTCCGTGATTTTTTTTGCTGTTATTTTCAAAGAAAACACATAAACTGTAAAGTAGCTGCATTAATTTACAAAGAAATAGACAAAATCAGTTTAATAGTTCGTTGTCCCTGTTTTCCGATAGTATTTACTTAATAAAGATATTCATTAGAATAAGATTTTCTTACACTATACAATGTAATAATAAAGTATTCCGAATGTGTCGTAGCAGAAGAAAGTATTTATCAGTTACTTATTTATAAGGGTAGTATTTAAGTGTAAATCAAAAGATCTACTTTTTGTATAACAAAAAATCCAAATTACAATCAAAATTACTGATAGGCAGCAAAATACTTACCTGAAGATATAATTATGTAAGCAACATTTTAAGTTCGTTAACGTGATGCATCGCTATTTACCACTATAACTTGGTAGATGTAAGGATTGATATAAAATAAGATATTTTTTCTGGCTTTTACCAACTCAGAAGTTCGCGGCCGGCCTGGCCAGGCCGGGCGGTTGTGGTTCATGGCAACCTAACATAACCGAACCTACCCAAACCGACACAAATCCTACCTGGGTAATACATTTGCCAAATCATGATGGCAAATCGTAAGATTTATTAGTGAAATCTATGATCTACCAGTATTCAGGCTTTTACAGTAACATAGGAATCCATTCAAAGGAAATTTCTGAGAAGATATCATATAAATGAGGCCTTAAGAATCATCTGACTAGCTACGAGGAAAGACTGACTGCTTTTAAATTTGTCACATTAGAAAAACGATTTAGTGTTCCTGTACAAAATTTTAAATAATAAAATCGATACCTCTTGTATAGAAAAAATACAATTTAACATTACTAAAAGAAGTCTTCGATACCCACACCTTTAGCAAAAAACTATACCGGAGTTTATAACGTAATCCCACGTATGTGTCGTCTGTATAACAAATTTCATCTTAACAATCGCATCGATATATTTCATGATAGTTTATGCTCCTTCAAAGCCGCCCTCTTTAAAATACTGTAATTCTGGTATTTTTTGTTTTTTTTTCCCTTTTTTTATACATATTTTTTTTTTAAAAAATCAACCACTGTTCATGCATTGTGCTAATTGTGTACTCATATAAAAAGGATATTGATGTAGTCATGTAACTGTAGTATATATATATATGTCACTGTATGTGTTGTCAATATTCTGTTTGGGTACCTACCAAATAAAATAAAATAAAATAAAATAAAATAAAAATAAAAGCCCTGGTTAAATTGATATGCAATCAGTATTTTTGCTATATAAAATTAATTGATAGGTGTAAATTGATGGGCGATGTGCAATTAAAAATAAGTTATTATTAAAAACACATTGTAACATACATGCTTCTATAAAAATGCTCTTTCCCGAGCCAACCCTGGATGCAACAGGCATGTCATAGTGGAACTTAGAACGGCCTATCATAATTGAATTCTTTACAGAACTTCGTGTTTGTGCTGTTCACCGTTTATGACTGCAGAAATGTGGAATTCCGAAACAACAAAAAAATCATCCAGGAATTTAAATCCAATTACACATAAGGCGGCGGTGATGTTCCACTTCGAACGCAGTCGTGTCACTAATACCTTTCTGC
This sequence comes from Micropterix aruncella, assembly GCA_944548615.1. Lineage (NCBI taxonomy): Eukaryota > Metazoa > Arthropoda > Insecta > Lepidoptera > Micropterigidae > Micropterix > Micropterix aruncella. The sequence continues at coordinate 10,737,411 of OX155972.1, read as the reverse complement.
TAATACCAACGTATAAACGGCTACTAGTCGCGATCACTAAGCAGGTTAGTGACAAATACCATTTAGTGACAACTACTAAGCGACCAGTACGAAGCTCGTGTAAACCTAGCATTATGCAGACAATATGAGCCTCCCCACCTTTGCGACAATCACCTAAATCTAATACTATGCCTTTATTTAATTTAATGTTATGTTTAAAACATCCGGTTTATCATATTAAAATGGTATCTAAAGCCTGATTTGCCATTGTAACCAAGCTCCGCAATTACCTCGTAGTGATAAGACTAATATAGGAAGCTGGATGTATTCAGCATATCAAAGAGAAGCGTGATTACAGCGAAAACTTGGCAAAGTCGAAATGTTACAATCCGAAGCGCTGGGAGCTCTAATACTTATGCTAATTCGACTGTTCATCCGCCAAAGTTCATCCCGCAATCCCGAAAATTACTCCTCCCACCCACTAGCACGGAAACTTATATAATTTCGCCAATTTGCCCCCGTATCAACAGGCATTACAATAATAATATAATCAGCCACAATCAAACGTCGAGTTTGGGGTAAGGTGGATACTTAGGGATTACACGCTTCAGTGAATTAATTCAGGAGTATTCTACGCCTATGTGTTGACATAGGACGTTGAGTTTGAAGGTTGATAGGACGGCGGGCATGGTAAATATTTGTAAACTTTACGGAGTGTGCGATAACTGTTGACAGATTTGAAAATCATCTACATAATACAGGGTTGCGCTGGGAAATGAAAAATTTTGAACGTTAAACGAAAAACATAAGTGACTGTTTCACAAACAGCTGGCGTATATATAACACCCTACTTTCTTTGAATAGCATGTTGGAATCATATCGTGGGGGCCTTCTATTGATTACCCTAAACAAAAGCTTTTGGGCTTTCACTACACTCCTAGAGGATCCAAGACAGATTTCGCACATGCTCCCCAAATTGTTCGGAATTATTACTATATATATATATATATATACATATATGATATATGTATATATATATATATATATATATATATATATATATATATATATATATATATATATATATATATATATATATATATATATATATATATATATATATATATATATATATATATATATATATATATATATATATATATATATATATATATATATATATATATATATATATATATATATATATATATCTCTCATTCAAACATAAGCATTTCCCAATACAAGCTGGGATTTCCTTCGCTACTTTTTAAGTAGCTTTTACTAATTTTATTTTAAATAAAAACGTCATCCTATAAACGGATTTCTTTACAAACCTTATAAAATATAACAATATTATACTGTTTTCTACAATATTTCTTTAAAAAAATTTAATATTATACAATTTTATATAGGTTTACCCTATTTTGATAACATTATACAATCTTTATTATAAACTCCTCTGCCAGAAATTAAGATTGAAGTTTCTTCTTTCATTTCATTGAGCATATGGAGGTTTTTAAGCTATTGCATAGCTTTTATCGCGGGCCTAGGCTAGCGCGGCGACCGAATGAAGAAATTTCTTAACGAATAATAATGATTTTAAACTGATAATTACGTCTAAACGAGTACTGCTTACAATTCGAAAAAAATATATGTTAAACAAGAACATTTTCCTAATATTCTTAGCTTTGAATATTTTACATTTTGTTTATATTACATAGTGTAATTAATTTGTGAAATTAGGTCTAACCGAACCCAAAAACGACTACTACGCAAATACTATCTGGCGTATTGTTATGAAACCTGCACCATTTTAAAGATAATTTAATTATCTATCTTTTAATCTACGACTTTTTTCGAATAATCCGGTTTTTTTGCTTTATCGAATAAAAAATTCGTGCGCGGCGCTCTATCGGAAGACGCTTAAATTATTCCTAAGCAGCCGCAAATGATTCGGAATAATTTCAACGTTTTCCGATAGAGCGCAGTTATCTGATATCAGAAAAAATAAAATAAATAAATAATTATAATTGCATAAGTTGTTAAAAATACTATGCAATAGCTTTACCGCGGCAGTCCCCGAGTGCCACACGTTTTTTTTTATTTTTATTTCGATTTAATGGCTCGTTGATAACAAACTCAGCCAATTGTATCATATTTTAACCCCTCAAATGAATTGCGATTAGCTCGGGTTGCCTACGGCAAAATGTATATAAATTTATATTTACATTTACATTTACATTTACATAGAGCGGGGTTTACTATAAAGCTATAGCATTACTATAGAGCGGATTACTATAAAGCGGCGCACATTTACATTTATATTTACATTTACATATATAAATTTATATACATTTTGTATACATTTTGCCAAGGCATCCCTTAAGGGACGCCTCACATTTGAGGGGTTAAATGTTGGTAGCATTCGAAATTTGAATTATTTCGTAATGTCACTTTCATTTAGAAAACGGCTTTGCCGAAGTGATCAATAGTTTAATTTTTTATTTTTTCGCCTAATTCGTCTCAATTGAAGGCATTTTGTGTTGCATAAGGATAAGCCCTATTTATGAGATATATGGATGAATAGTGATCGTTAGTCGACTGCAAAAGGACCTTTAAACTTACATTGCACCGTCGAAAGTCGTGCACATCCGTAAGTATATCTCATTCAAACATAAGCATTTCCCAATACAAGCTGGGATTTCCTTCGCTACTTTTTAAGTAGCTTTTACTAATTTTATTTTAAATAAAAACATCATCCTATAAACGGATTTCTTTACAAACCTTATCAAATATAACTATATATATATATATATATATATATATATATATATATATATATATATATATATATATATATATATATATATATATATATATATATATATATATATATATATATATATATATATATATATGTTGAAACGTTACATACATCCTGACTTTATTGTAACACTCTATCGATAGACTTGCGGTCATACCTCTATTATCGAATATTCGCCACATGGCAACCGCCATAGTTAACCACGTCTAACGTTATGTCGGTATTACTCCTCCCTTTAACAAGTTGTTGTAGTAATAATAACAAGCAATCGGCTTATATCACAGAAACTAAAGCATACACAGCAAGCGTCCATTTGCATAATTTTCCGCGTATCCGCGCACACTTTCGTGGCGAGCTCCCTCAAATATGATTTACTAAGTCTCACATTACACGACGGTGCGCCTCGGTCGAGTTTTTCAGCGGCTGAAAATTATGTCGGCGTACATTGTTTTTCCAAGGCGCCAGTGTAAGGAATTATGCAAATTTCTGCGAGCCCCCCGGGGGCGTTAAGGAGTTTATCCCACTTTCCCAGGCTGTAGGGGCGGCCCGAGGATCTCCTGCGGGAGCTTGGGAGCAATTTTTAAAGCCAAAATAAGTATTTTTTTTTATAAAAAAAGTGCGTAAATAAGGCAGCTGGAAATTTATTTAAGAAACTCACACGTAGAATCGACTGCTCAACAGCATCACAATATGATACTGCTAACGGGGCCAAGGTCAATCGTACAATTTAATTAGTGCGAGCCTGGGTAGGACTCTGGCCTTAGGGCAAATTTACCCCAGGAATCAATCTTCTGGCGCTCCTGGACGGTTCGCGCACCGTGCGGCGCAAGCCAATCGATTGTGCACTCTGACTAACGATTAGTCGTTCTATCTCCCTGGAGTGAACGTAGAAGACTTGGGACAAAACAGTCCACCATCTAGCTACTTCACAAGCCCGTAAGAGGCCAACGCCTTAACCGCAAGATGTTACCTGGAATGTTACCTGGCGGGCCGACACTCGCGCCCTTACTTCCAATTGTGACCAGATTACTCCGGTCTCTCGATTGGTTCCGAGTTCGAGGTCGCTTGCGCGGTCCTCTCCCTTACGAAGCGGTGAAACGGTGTATACCAAATCTATCGCGGACCACAGCGTCCTTTGCCCGGCTGTCCACCCAGGATCGGATGGCCGATGGTCGTTTCAAGAGCAGTCGGCGTAAGGTCCGCAACCACCCCCGCTTTATAGGAAACAGTACTGCTTTCAGACTCACCCGACTGGGAGCTAACGGGCCCATGATGAGGTGGCCATGATGACCCATGTGTTCAGGGTCGGTCACACTCACGGGTCAACACCCATCCGATGGCCTCCACGCATGTGGTGCCAACCTGGGTAGGACACTGGGTCAACCAGTCTCCCCTGGGAATCAAACCTCTGGCGCTCCTGGACGGTCTGCGCACCGAGCGGCGCAAGCCAATCGATTGTGCTCTCCGACTAACAGTCGGGGGAGTCTGGGAACTGTATTGTTTCCTATAGAGCGGGGTGGTTGCCTACCTTACGGCGACTGCTCTTGAAATGACCATTGGCCATCCGATCCCGGTTCCGAGTCGGGCAAAGGACGCCTTGGTCCGCGATAGATTCGGTGCACACCGTTTCACCGCTTCGTAAGGGAGAGGACCGCGCAAGCGACCTCGAACTCGGAACCAATCGAGAGACCGGAGAAATCTGGTCACAATTGGAAGCAAGGGCGCGAGTGTCGGCCCGCCAGGTAACATACTGGCTATCTCGCGGTAAAGGCGTTGGCTTCTTGCGAGTTGTGGCGTAGCTAGACGTCGGATTTGTAATGTCCAAAGTCTTCTACGCTCACTGCACGGTCGATAGAACGATGAATCGTTAAAACGTCCTGCGGTGACGGGTTCGCCCGTTGTGGTTGACATCTCAATATATGTTAGTCAGAGTGCACAATCGATTGGCTTGCGCCGCACGGTGCGCAGACCGTCCAGGAGCGCCATAGGTTTGATTCCCAGGGGAAGTCTATCGTCCGAACGTCCTACCCAGGTTTGCACCTCATGCGTGGAGGTTAAAGTTGTTATGCTTGGCGCGGTTCTCACATTTTTCGGCAAAGCATTCCAAAGACGGGCTCCATGCACGGTGAAAGAGAATGAGAAGAAGTCACTGCTGTGACTAGGGATAGAGAGTAGCAGGTTGTTTTTTGATCTCAGAGGGCGTTCATGAGCCGATAGTGCAGTAAATCTGCCGGTAAGATAATTGGGAGCGACGCCATCCAAGATCTTGAAAAGCATACAGAGAACTCGCATTTCTCATTTCTCCCGGGTCGACAGCCAGTGAAGCTTCTCTCTGTACTCCGTGATGTGGTCAAATTTTCTGAGACCATGGATATACCGAATGCAAACATTTTGGAGACGCTTAACTTTGGTGGATAACTCCTCTGTGAGGTCGAGACATATGTTGTTTTTTCCAATTTTGTTTTGATACTTCCTATTGTGTGATTATTTTTTGTATGAAGTGATTGATGGCTATTAATATTCTTATAATAATTGTCTATTTTATATGTATACTCATGTACATGGATTCAGCTCTATTATTTTTTTAAATTTTATTTGTCTGCCGTGTAAAGCCGACTTTAGTCAACGCTATTGTCGAATTTTAATTTATGCTTTAATAGTTTTATATCTACATATAAACTGACGATTTCTAATATGCGATAATTAGCTTTAATTCATAATTCATGCTTTTATTGTATATTCTGAATGAATAAATTGAATACTGAATACTGAATTCGGCAGTCCTTGCTCTCGGTCAAGCAAAGGTTGAATATATGTGCTCTTAGAGTCGTGTGTCCGGTTAGGGGACCGATATTGGTTCTAAGGTTCTTCCTGCTTATATCAAGTAGGGCCTTGGTTTTCTTTTGTAGTGGTTGCTTCATCATGACTTTTGCCTGGCGACATCCCTGGCTCCCTGGCTAAAAGCAGTCCCTGATGATTTTCTCACCTATAGCGAAGGGGACCCCAACAACTGGGTCCACCGCGCATTCCAAGGTGCCCAGTTTTGCCAGTCTGTCGGCCTCTTGTTGCTGGGTATGCCTTTATGCCTTTATGGTGTGTCCATAATAAGATGATGTATTTGATTATAATCAATCAATTAATAAGACACAATAGCTATTAAATATTTAATCGTCATACTTTTTACAATAATTTAAATAATGCATTCACTACAATTTATTCTATTTCCTGTAGTAACAATGAAATAACATTTATTTATTAAATACTGAGTTAGGGAAAACGTTACTGAAAAACCAAAGATTTTTTCTACTTTTCATTTTCAATTAATTATTGAATCAAGCTAAAGAAAAATATAGTGATTAAATGGACGGAAAAATTAATTAAAAAAACAGAATGGGCTATATATAAATGCCTTTTTATTCAAATTTAATAATAGTAATTAATTATGATACAATACCCTGTAAAATATATTAAAATTTTAAAACAAGAATACCTTGCAAATAACTCTATGCAGCAAAAGTTTTTATTATATACTTACAATAGATTTTGAATATTTTAAATTTAAATATAATTCTTAATAGCCAATTAAAAGATATTTAATTATAATTAATTACAAAAACTATAACTTTGGCACTTAAGTTAAAGGGATTCTAAAGGTCAGTCTAATAACTATACAATATTTTAAGTACTCTAGGACGAATTTAGCAGAAAACAGAAAAATCATGGCAGGAATTCAAAATTTAATGTTGCATGTTACATTATTTTTAATAGTTTTTAACAATGTACTGATTATTTTATGACTAATTTTCCATGGCATTTTGAATTTCAAGTGACTATCTTGATGGAATGCCAGATAAAATTTCTTGAATGAGTAACACCATTATGACCCCTAGTGTTAGCGATGCATTTTTCCTCCAGGTGTTTTCTCGAGAACCTGAAATAAAAAAATAAACCTGAAGTAAATGGTTACAAAACGAGGAATGTACAGAAAAACACGGAATCTTGTATACATTTCTAAAAGTTCGAAAAGTTTGGGAATCTATTAATCTATACTAATATCATAAAGAGGTAAAGTTTGAGAGGTTGTAGGGAGTAATCTCTGGATTTACTAAACCGATTTTAAAATTTCTATTACCAATAGGAAGCCACGTTATTTGTGAGTGTCATAGGCTATATATTAATATAAATGAAAAGACTTTTTCGTGGTAGTCGGATTTGCAAAGTCGGAGAAAAACGGTCGAACGAAAACGTTTCTAACTAACGCTGCCTTAACGATGAGAGACATATGATTAAGTTCTAAAGAAAAGTTGTAGAGCTTGATAATGCCTACAAAAAAGTCAGCGACATCATTATGTCTAACTTTTAAATTTAAGTCACAAAAAGTAGTATTTTATATTAAAAAAAATAATTTAAATTGTTAGATCATGTTTATTGGTCATATTATCAACAATTATGAATTCTTATCAAAATAAGTAAATTTATCGTCTCAAGTGTTTAAAACAAAAGACTTTTCGCTTTTACTGCATATAATTTCCATTTACTGCATAAATGGTTAAAGAGATAAGACACTTACAAATAAGACACTCACAAGAAGACAGACACTCACAAATAACGGTAATATAGTCAAATTGGCATGCAAATACATACATTATGCGGTAAAAATATAACCCTTCTTTTGGCAGTCAGGAAATAAATCATAGCACTCAGTACTAACCGAACCACACTCGTAATTTCATCACAAGTAAAAACTTTAACCGCCCAACGAAGTGGGCACGGGTCAGCTAGTCCGTAATAAAATAGTACCGCAAATCATAATACTATAATAAGTGATTACTGGTATTTATATGGGGAAAATGAGATTTTGCGGAAATGCAAAAATATGTTAATTTTTATATTTTCAGGTTGTCGTATTTTTTGTCGAGATGATTTGATGCGACCCACGTACAACTAAAATTATTTTTTTCTCTACCTGAAGAACTTCTTCCCAGGGCTGAAGCCTCCTTGTCATTTTTTTCTCTCAGCCTGAGGACTTCACTAGAGGCAGTCCAGACGTCGAAGAGTGAGGACTCGCATCTGAGAGACAGTGCTGGTGCTGGTGCCAAATGAGCAGCTTCCAATTCTAAGGTCGCTGATGTGATGAAGTATTCTTCATCTACTTGCGTTACTTGATTCACGGTATAACCTGGTACCTGAATCGACAAAAAACAAAATATTTAAACAAAAAAAAAAACACTTTTCTTTCCGTTAATCGATGAGTGGAGTAAATAAAAGCGCGGTCACCGCGCCTTTTAACTTTTAATTTTATATTATATACCGTATTAACGGCGAACCATTGACAAAAAATATTCATAGCTATGTTTGTCATGCGCCGTCCAACTAGGGTATACCAATTCTAGGGCTGGCGTCTCTAAAATAAAGCAAAAAGGGAGTAAAATTTAATGTAAAGGGTGAACTTCTTCAAAAAGTGAGCAGCTAGAATAATAGAGCTTTCCCTAGGTGCTTTTTCAAATGAGCTTTGTGCAGTTTAAGGCGACATGATACCTGGGAACGACCATATCTGAGGAATTTTAGTTTTATGAGTTTTTTGAAAAATATAAGCATTAATTAAAAAAAGTTTCTAAGCGAATCCCTCGATAAGGATCCAATTTAAAATTTGGACTCAAAAAAGTTGCTCATTGCCTTGGACATTAAGTCTTTATACTCACTTCGAAAACTTTCAGGCGCGTTTACTCCTACAATGTAAGCGGTGAGTGTGTTTTATTATAATTTCATTATATTGACTGGTTAATTTTCTAGGGCAGCACTTAGCCACATTTTTTATTTAGGCAATAAATTAATTACAATTAATTAAAACGTGAGAGCGCTCTGAGAGTTACGCTAAATATGCATTGCCATTATTACCCTTATACCACCACTGCGTAAAGATAGTTATTCTGTGCTAACGCTGCGCTTGACCGTTTAGTATGCGTCTGGTTCCCGGCACTAGCGGACGAGAAATCTGCGCTTGACGCTTCGTCAACGCTGAATTTTTATTGGTCAAACCCAACAAAATATGACTCCGCCTATTTTTTCGCGTATCCGCCCATTTCGGATATTTTTCTGAGGTCTCATGTCGACTTAAAGTGGTGCAAGGGGGCTTTTCGAGCAACCGCCCGACCCAATTAAGCCATAGGCAATAATCGATGCGCATAAGGCCTTATAAACAACGTGTTGCTGATTTCAGTACACTCCGAATAGGTTCGATTGACATTGACATTAAAATTTCTAATTTCTAACCCTTTGCACGCTATGCAAAATTGGACGCACGCGCGGCCATTTTTAAAATCACTATTTTCAACAAAAAAGTATTCAAATCGTTATATTAAGGTGGGTATCTATTAGGTTCGCGCATCAACTTTGCTCCGAGCATGTGCAACTGCTTCAGTAGTGAATATGTTCGCGCTCCTGGAGCGTGCAACATTGCACGCTCCGCTGTGAGCGCTACACTCGGTGGCGGTTAATGCTGCGAACACAACATGGAGCGCAGTGTATTCGTGGACGAGAGCAAAGTAAGACGCTGGTGGGTACGTTTCACGCATCACGTTCGGCGCTCAGTAGCCGCGAATCCATTGCTATGGAATGGGCCGAAGACAAATTTCCAGCTCTAATCGAGGAGTACTGAAATTATTCAGTGCTGTGGGATCCGAAGGATAAGAAATTTTAAAATAAATTCCAGCGACGACATGTTCGCTCGACATTCGAATGTAAACTGCGGAGCACTCGTTGTTCTTGAGTTGATGCGCGCACCGTCTCCATTTGAGCAGTTGCATCTACGCAGAGCAGAGTCGGTGCGCGAACCTAGTGGATATTCACCTTCTCGAAGACAATACAAAAATAGTTCGTTAATTGCCAAATAAATGTGATTAATTTTATTTGATTTCACTTTAAATAAGGTAATACTAAAAACGCATTTTTCAAAATAAGATCCTCTGTCCTAAGCAAAACCTTGGTTGCAGCGCAGCCAAATCAAAGTAGAACTTAGAACGGGCTAGACTAGGGTTGTCGACTACAGCGGGCGAGCCCGTCACCTCATGAAGTTTTAACGATTAGTCGTTTTATCTCCCTGGAGTGAGCGCAGAAGACTTGGACAAAACAGTTCACCGTCTAGCTCCGCCACAAACCCGTAAGATGCCAACGCCTTAACAGCGAGATAGCCAGGAATGTTACCCAGCGGGCTTACACTCACGCCCTTACTTCCAATTGCGACCAGATTACTCCAGTCTCTCGATTGGTTACGAGTTCGAGGTCGCTCGCGTGGTCCTCTCCCTTACGAAGCGGTGAAACGGTGTATACCGAATCTATCGCAGACCACGGCATCGTTTGCCCGGCTGTTCACCCAGGATCGGGTAGTCGATGGTCGTTTCAAGAGCAGTCGCCGTAAGGTCCGCAACCACCTCCGCTCTATAGGAAACAGTACTGCTTCCAGACTCTCCCGACTGTTAGTCAGAGTGCGCAATCGATTGGCATGCCGCACGGTGCGCAGACCGTCCAGGAGCGCCAGAAGGTTGATTCCCAATGTAAACAAACCGTAAGGCCAGAGTCCTACACAGGCTCGCACTTCATGCGAGGAGGCCGTCGGATAGGTGTTGACCCGTGAGTGCGACCAACCCTGAACAGAATGGGTCTTCGTGGCCAACTCAGCAACCACCTTAACTTAGAACGGGCCATCATAATTAAATGGTATACAGAATTTCGTGCTTGTGCTGTTGATGATTGAGGAGTCCCTTCGTTGGAAGCCAACCCTGGGTGCAGCAGTCCTGTCTAAATTTAGTTTCCGTGCTTCAGTTTTAAAAGCCGGTGGCGCCATTTTTCCTTCTTTTTATTTAATTCTGAAATCACCTGGTATCACTTGTCTAGGTACAATTTTATTTTCATGCTGTATACATATAGCGCAAACACATTTGACCAACTCACTCTTTGTTCATTGACGAACCACGTTATATTGGCAGCCGGCAACGACGGATGTGACGTACAATTCGCGATAATCCTGTCACCTGCCGAATAGCGCATCCGGTCCACCGTGATATTGGGAGGCAGCGACGGCGCCTCTGTAACAAAGCACACGAAAATCATCCTTCTGTAAGGTCGCCGTAGGGGTGACAAGGGCTTGACCTAATTCCGACCCTTAATATCTACTTATCTTCTTTTATCCCGAAGAGGACGTGCGAAAATATATTTCGTTCGATTCGGAATGAAGGTGGCTTCGACAAATTGAGTTGTCGTCATCGACAGGGATATATTCAACACGTAATTGATTAGATTGTATGTCAGAGACCCTAGCAAGCATTAAAATGTATTATTATCTCTAAATTTGATATTTATACGTTAATCTGCCTGTACAATATATAATAAGAAAAATATAACGATGTAATACACGGAAATAATAATAGCGAGTAGCAGCATAATTTCATGGCAGACCGCGGCAATTTATTGGAATTTCTTACAATATCGCCGTGCTGAACAAAAAGTACTATAACTTTGGAACTACTACAGCAATCATAAAAATAATAAGTGCACAATGATTGCATTGAAATTTTCTATATAAAATATTGAAATTAGGTTTTGTAAATTAGATAATTATGAATAAATATGAGAAAGTCGAAAAAGTGAAAAAAACTCGGCATTTCTAACTTGTACTTGTCTTACGGAAAAATACGGAACTCAATTTAGAAATTGTAAATACATTCCTCATCTTTATTATATTCTCTATCAAAGGTAATATTTGCTTATTTGCATACAAAAATATATAGATATTAGCTCATAAAAACCAATAAAATTTTTGATTATTTCTCGGAAAAAAAAAATTATGATGTTTGACAATGGAATTTTACTAGAAATATCCGCTAAATGAAGCGAGAAATTATTCTAGCGGTCATCTATATATCTATGGTAATAATTAGATATTTGGTATGGATTTTAGGATGCGTTCGAATTAGAAAATAATATTTCTGTGCGCTCCGGGAGTAAGCCGCCAATATTGGTCGTTACGTAGTCAACGGTGTTCTGATGTGCAACCAAATTTGGTCGTTACGTAGCCGAATGCCCAAACAATTTATTCGTAAGAAAATGCGAGCTTATGGCCTGCAGGGAATATTTTAGAGCTAACCTATAAAATTGTATCAACATTACTTGCGAAGATGCTAACATTACCTATATAAAAAGTATGACAAATACAAAAAAATAGGATAGAAAGAAATATATAGAACTCTTTGTGGGCACAGGATGCGCCACACCAAAATAATCTGACACCTATAAGGACGCTAAGATTTAAAAAGGAGGAGAATGGGATGGAAAGGAAATTTATGTGAAGATTTCAAATGTTCTCTGAGTTCTCTGAGCGCGGTTCTCATATTTTTGGGCAAAGCGTTTCAAAGACGGGCTCCATGCATGGTGAAAGAGAAAGAGAAGAAGTCAGGTCTGTGATCAGGGATACAGAGTAGCATGTTATCTTTTAATCTCAGAGGGCGTCCATGAGCCGATAGTGCATTAAATCTAGTAGTGAGATAATTAGGAGCGACGCCATCCAAGATGTTAAAAAGCATACAAAGAACTCTCATCTGTATTTTCTCCCGGGTCGACAGCCACTGAAGCTTCTCTCTGTACTTCGTGATATTTAAAAAAAATCTGAGGCCATGGATATACCGATTGCATACATTTTAGAGACGCCCATCTCTTTTTTCAACAAGGATTACTTATATAACTCGGACTATGGTCCATTCGTATGAATTAAATGACGTAACAGTGTTGGCGACACGGTAATTATAATGCCGTAATGTTAAAACATAACATAATTTTATTACGTCACAACTTGGAATCTCGCTTCTAACATGACAGCATGTAGTAGTATTCGTACGGCCGTAGTCGGATACATGAATAATGTTGACACTACAGTATACTGCTATTTTCGTACGGAAAATATTGATATATATAATCGAGTAATGGAGTTTTAATAAAATTCCCTGTAATTCAACAAAATTACAATTGAAACATCGTTACACTGTATAAAACCGTAACAACAAAATGGTAATAAAAGAATCAATTCAATATTTCTCTCAGTGTAGGTGTATAACAAACGAAATAGTGAATATCACTTAATGTCGAAAGAGCTAAAAACATTGCAAGAATACTAGCTTATATGAAATCCTGCATAGTCAGTGAAAAAGAAAATATATACAATTTTCAGCCATACCGGTTCAAGAATTTAGAAATTATTGTGGAATAAAAAAAAACGGACAACATACATGAACCCTGAAATACATTTACATTTAACATTTACGTCGTGTCCAATTGGCGGCTAAAAACCGCTCTTGGACGTGTCAAAATATTTGTGTTTTAAGTAGTAAGTGTCATTACTACTTTAATCTTTACGTTACACACATATATTAATTTAAAAAAATATATAGTATCTAAGAAACTTTGGAACCTACTAAAAGTTATTCGTCGTAGAATCGAATTACAAAACAAATTAAAAAAAATAGTCAATAATTCTAATGGCTACATGGCTACCTACTAAACACACAATAATTAAAATAGTCAGTTAAAAAGTTGAATAATCAAAGCAGAAGCCGAACAATTGAAATAGTCAATAAATCAAATATATACGTACTAAAAACTGTACATAGTAACATCCAAAGTAGTAAGTAAATTGTTAAGTAATCAAACTAAAGCTAAATCTTACATTTAAATACTAAAAGTACATATATAATTATCATTCAAATTGGTACAATATTTGCAAAATCATAGCCCTCGAATTCGGCCAGATTATAGAAATATTATATTCTTATTTTTTGTGCAGTCGATTAAAAGAAAATGTATAATTTTAAGCTATACCATATCAAGAAAATCGCAGTTGGGAGACTTGCTATAATAATTTCTCCAACATTATTATTGGCAATTTATATAGGAAGAGACAATTTTGGTGCTATACACTAAAGCGTATAAATAGTAGGCAAGATTATATATGGCATATTATATATGGATTATGTAGGCATTGATCATATATGGCATGAGATTGCTCAAGTTTTAATAGACTGGTATAATATTGCTCAACTATTCGACTGTTTTTATAAAAGACCGATTGATTAAAAAATAATATGTAATTTAATCAATAATAACAATAAATAATTCAAATAATTGTCCTACCTATCGCATTTTTCATATAGGCTGATAACATCATACAAATCATACATAGAGGTAGAATGATATATATTAGAATGACATAATATATATCTGAACACTAATGTGCGTAATGATTACTTATTAAAATTATATTTTCCTTTCTTTTAAACAATTACTATATATAGGTAATTATTATATGTAAATGTTACTAAAATAGTAACAACTTGAGTTGGTAACTACAACGGGCGAACCCGTCACCTCAGAAAGTTTTACCGATATTTGGTCATTCTATTTCCCGTGAGGTGCGAGTAGAAAACTTGGGTCGCGAGTCGGGACTAAAATAATCCACTGTCTAGTTGGATCAATTGCCCGTAAGAGACCAACGTCTTACCGCAAGATAACCGGGTTAATCACACAGCGGGCCGACACTCGCACCCTTACTTACAATTGCAACTAGATTACTCAAGTCTCCCGACTGTTTACAGGTTCGAGGTCGCTTGCGAGTTCCTTTCTTTTACGTAGCGGCTGTTCACCCGGTCTTGGGTAGCCGATTGGTCGTTTCAAGAGCAGTTGCCGTTAGGTTAACCACTACCCCCGCTATCATCATCATCATCATCATCATCATTTATTCATTCCATAAAAGCATTTCACAATACTGAGGAACATGTCAAATTTTACAATCATAATTTACTGGATGATAAAACCGCTTTGATTAATTAAAAGGAAAAAAAAATAATTGTAATCAGAGGTGATTACTTAAAAATAGTCAAATTTACAAAATAATCAATAATCAAACAAATAATAATCAATACCATAAAAAAAAAACTGAAACATGCGTAATTAAAAACAATGTCAATAAAATCTAAAACTTAGTTCGAAAGTATAGTCATAATATGGTTATTTATAATCAAGCAATTGTGGACGCAATATCATAAAAGTCGTCCAGTTTGTAAAGGGCATGTTTGACTAACTGATTTTTCAAGCAGATTTTATATGCTGCCATCTCAAGTCTTTTCGTCGATGATGGCAAAGCATTGAACAGTTTAAAACTAATATATAAAAATGTTTTTTGATATTTAGTCAAGCGTACTTTAGGCAATAACATATTGTTTTTATGTCGCGTATTATGGCTATGCCGAGTAGAGTGAAGCTCGCAATTTAAAACATTCTCTTTGGCGTATAAAAGGCACTGATATATGTACATGGACGACATGGTAAGGATACCAGCTTTAATAAAAAAAGGGGCGCAATGTGTTTCTCTGCTTACACCAAAAATTGTCCTAACGGCTTGCTTTTGTAGCACAAAAACGCGATGGGTATCGGTTGCATTACCCCATAGTAGTATCGCATAAGACATCTTTGAATGGAAGCAGGAGTGATACACACTGATCGCTGCACGTTCGCCAGCCAGAAATTTCACCTTTCTTATAGCATAGACTGCCGATGACAAAGTTGCACACAAATTATTGATATGTTGATTCCAGTTTAAATTTTCATCTAAAGTGATCCCTAAGAATTTAGTATTTCTGACAATATTTATATTTTCTGATTCCATTTTAATCGTTATATTTTTGTCATTCTTTTTAGTAGTTGAAAATTTCATCGCTACCGTTTTTGATGGGTTTATGAAAAGTTGATTTTTTTCAAACCAAGTGTTAGCCACAAGAAGCTGCTCGTTTATCAGCTTTTCCAAGACCTGGGTGTTTTTATTTTCAAAAAAGAAGCTGGTGTCATCGGCGTATAGAAGCGTCTTTACTGGCGGCGTAATTGTCCTATCGATATCATTAATAAAAATAATAAATAGTAGTGGTCCAAGTATAGAGCCCTGAGGTACCCCGCGTTACTAAAGGAAATAAAGCCGTTTCCAGACTCCCCCGGCTATTAGTCGGAATGCGTAATCGATTGACTGACGCCACACGGTGAATAAACTATCCATGAGGGCCTAATGGCAAACTGGGCCGCGGGCCAGAGTCCTACCCGGGCTCGCACTTCTACGTGGAGGCTGCCGGATGGGTGTTGACCCGTGAGCTTGGCCGACCCTAACACATGGGTCTTATTGGCCTAACTGCATCAGGGCCCATTAGCTTCCTTTAAAATAGTAACAGTTATGATTTAAATGTCTTTTGTTATTTTATTTAGAGTGCCAGCTAAAGTGCGCCGCCACACTGTTATACCATGAGCGCCGCATTATTGAACATAATAAGAACAGTTTATTTATTTTTTTTGAAAATATGAGTTGCTAGTTGCTAAATCATACTACGATATTGAGTAATACGTTATATACTCAATTATCTAGGTAAACATACTATGGTGTGCTATTTAAATGTAAAGATTTACGACTATATGATACGCTTCGAGTGATATAGGTACATTGATAATAATAGAAACGGGGACATTCATTTCAGATATAGATGAAAGTTATGGTGGGATTTGAGAAATTATAATATGTTAAAGGGCAAACAATATAATAAACAGGCAACCAACGGACTGATAGCCAGGGAAGAAATCTGATATAAAAGTCTGTTATTTTAACATACGTACCAACTACTACCATGGCAGCAGACTGAATTCCGGTATGGAACAGAGGAGCATCGGCGGATACCTCGCATTGATATTCACCAGTCAGGTCCTTCACCACGTTTCGAAGATGAACTCTGTGTTGGTCTGATAACGCAATCTGGAGACAAAATTAATATTAAACAACCATAAGTAGATACTCAAAATAAATAGCAAGCTTTCTAAAGAAGGAATAAATCTGACATCTAACAATTAAGTCAATCTTATATAAAAGTGCACATAAATTAGACTGTTAACGCAGCTTCTTTAAATGTTTAAACTACTGTTGTTAAACGTTCAAATACAACACGTTTTACTTTGTTGAATATTTCTGTTATCGGTGGATTGCAGTATTTTTGGATAAACTGACTTTTGCCTTGAATTGTAATTGTACCAAAAGACCTTTATGGGAGGATTTTAAAAATATATAATTGTACGATTGAGGCGTAGCAGAACACTCTAAGAAAGAGCAACTCATCATGATCTTCTCAGAAGGCAAAGGAGAAGATCAACGGCGGCAGCAGAAAGATTGATGTCAGAGGGCTGGTTGAGATCAGCCATTACTTATACAGTACAGTATTTTATTTTATTTTCTTTTTTATTTTCTTTTATTCAGGAAAATAACAGTGTATAAAAGTAAGTAGCCAAACAAGATAGATATAAAAATTACACCAGGGACAATTTTCCACTAAATGTTAACATCAAGATTATCTAAATGATAAGAGACAGAAAAAAAACGAGAAAAGAAAGAGGATAGGAAGGGAGGGACCAGGAAGGGAAGGAGGAACATAGGAAAAAAAATACATTAAATTGATGGGTGTCCACGTATTTAACAAATTTACTCGTACGATATTTGAAGTTGAGACAGTTAAGTTGGTATGAATAAGTACAAGTGCAAAAAGTAGATAATAAGTAATAAATTTTAAATAATAATAATTATTAAATTTTAAATATTAAGTGTTAAATATCGCCCTCTTTAACAAATTTCTGAATCCAATGTTCGATTCAGCGAAGATATCTATTAATGCGTATCGATCATCGTAAACCCTACACACACGGTTTAAGAAAGAGTTCTTACGGTAGTTGTTATTGCAACGGCTAATGTGAAACAATGAGGACTGTTTTGTCGTTCTTGATGGGGTCCGGAAATGTATTAGTTGGACCAAGTCCATGCAGTTTAATTTGTTGTTCAAGATTTTATGTAGGAAGACTAGATCATGGTACATCCTTCGATTAGCCAAAGAAGTAAAGTTGTACGAGTGGTGAACGTTGATGCCGTAAGAATTGTCAAGTGTCAAGTAAAATCTATAGTTTAAGTATTTCAAGAATTTAGTCTGGATGCGCTCGATTCTGTTATTATGGATGGCATATGAGGGGTTCCACACTTGCGAGCAGTATTCAAGATGCGGGCGGACGTAGGCATAGTAAAGCGTTTTAATAGTGTGTATATTAAAGAGTGATTTAGAAGTCCTTAGAATGAAACCCAACATTCCAAATGCTTTATTCGTTATTGTGTCGATATGATCAATAAACTGCAGTTTGTCGTCCAATAGAATACCTAGGTCTTTGGTTACGGATTTAGAATGGATGTCAATATTAAAGAGTTGATATTGGTGTTTAATCATATCTCTTTTCCTGGTAAATCGAACCAAGTGGCATTTGTGTACGTTGAGCTGTAGGTGGTTCAGTTTGCAATAGGTAGAAAATCGATTGAGGTCTTCTTGGTATAGTCATAATAATAATAATAATAATAATAAAAGCCTTTATTCGCTGACCGTATTATACAATTTTGCCTTATGTGGTAAAACAATATATTTTATTATTTTTTAAATCTAATTTTTAAATAAGGTATCAAATTATTCTTCAGCAGCCAGTTTTTTGGTCAGGTTGTCCTTCGACATAGGCCTCCTCCATTTTCTTCCATTCATCTCTGTCCCAAGCCAACCTTCTCCATCCTTTCGGTAAGTCATCTTCCCATCTTTTAATTTGACGTCCTTTTTGTCTTTTCCCATTTCTAGGATACCATTCCATTGCGTCCTTCGTCCATTTTTCTTTGTTGGTTCTCATGATGTGACCAGTCCAGTTCCATTTTAGTTTTCTAATTTTGTTTAAAACATCGTTCACTTTTGTTATTTTCCATATTTTTGAGGTCGTCCACCTATCCTGTAGCCTTATGTTTAGCATGCTTCGCTCCATGTTTCGTTGGCATACCTACTATAAGTTTTTGGTTGTTTTTGTTCGTGGCATACAATTATCATACAGTATAGTCATACAATTATCCAAATCGGACAAACAAATTATTCCCAATTGAAATATATAAAAAATCCAGAACTCTCATAAATGTGAATTCCTGAAAATAGAAATGGAAGGCTCATAAAAAGTCATAATATTATAAATTACGCATGGAGTTCCCCAGGGAGAGTATCAGTGCCAATTCCATTTCTAGTCTACATTAATGACTTTACTAAAGTGGCATTGCCTGGAGAAAAGGCCATACTACTCGCTGACGATACCGCTCTAGTCATTCGTCAGAAAACATGGCCAGCCGTATACCAAATCGCTAAGCTACATTTAATTTTCTATATATAATATTAGAAGTTTTAGACATGTAGGCTTCAAAATTCATACGTGCAATATAACTCATCAAGTAAGTCGAGAACATTCTTGCTGTGCGTATACTATTATAAAGCATACATCACAAGCGACCTATCTTGGCCAAACATTTGGCAGTACATTGAAATAGGATATTCATATCGGTATTCTGACGGCCGAAATACAAAACCCATATTCTACCTCTTCAAGACCCTCAGAAAAGTAGTTATTCTTCAAGGTATTCTGAATATCATATGGTATTCTGAGCTGGGGAAGGTGTACGCGTACTGCTTTAGAGCTAATTGTAAGGCTTATAAAGTATTGCTTAGGGTTATGGCCAATAATAAACCTTAGAGATGCTCTTCAAATTACCTGTTTAGTGAGTTGGAGTTGCTGGACATTAGGCAAATATATGCGAAAGTAGTCCTAATAAACGATATACAAAATCCCTTTCTATATCAAATCACTAAACATGCACCACAAACGAGGAACACCACCTCTCACAAGCACATGCGTCCCAAAATAATGACAACGTTTACTCAAAGACATTATTCATACAAAGCGCCCAAATTTGTCTATGAATTTCAATTAAATTTAAAGACTAGCATAAATGTAAAAAAAACAAAAAATCTAATTATTCCACTTTTGCTGGAATTCGGTAGACATGAGATTGAGGTGCTCATCGCCGTAATTCTCTATTACGCTTCCTCAAATTTAACCTGAATACTAAATCATTTAATTTTATTTTGTTGCATCTAAGATTATATATTTTTTTTCTTTAGTATTTAGGTATTACCTAGCAACCTAACTATTCAACCTAATTATTTAATACGCTTATTTTCATTATTATTTCGTGGCTATTTACTGACTATCATTTAAATTTTAACTAAATTGTTCTCCCTCCTAAAGCTTTTTTTGGACAGTAACTCAAATTTAGAAATAATTCAGAACCGAAGACCAACGAGACAAGATTTAGAAAATAACTTAAAACCCAGAATGAAAACATCATTTGGACAAAGACATTACTCTTTCATTACGCCGAGATTTTACAATCTGATCAATATGGAAATAAAAATGAATTTGACATTTAGGGAATTCAAAAATAAAATAAAGAAATGGTTATCGAATCATGACAGACTAACCATACAACGAATGTTTGAAATTATAGTTTAATAAAGCTTAGGTACACAAATTAAAACCATATTTTTAAACTTGTATGTTGAGTAATTAGAATATATTAATGACTATTTCTTTCTTCACTTTTAATTTTATTTATATTATTAATTCGTTATTATTATTCTTTTTAGTACATTACCATAGACACAGAACAGAGTCGCAGATTTTGTTACTTGTGTTAAATCTGACAGAAACGCGATAGCTATTATTTTAATTCACGCACTAATCCTGCTTATTTTTAAAGTGACTTAATTTTAACTCAATAGAAACGCAATTGAACCAAAGTATCATACTTCTGATTTAATTTGTCCCGACTCTTCTGGCTTATGTAGATATAAACAACTAAATAAATCATTAGAACTTCTAACGACAATTAATTGTTAAGTACGAGTTGTAATCCTCGTAATTCAGCCCGACACGTGTAATATCTCGCTCGTGCATAAATGATAGGTGAGTTAACTTTCTACCTAGCCGAGTCGTGTCTCGAGTTTGGCGGAGAAGGCACGAAGTTGAAATAAGGCGGCGCTCTCAACCCTTGGCCTCATTAAGAATTTCAATTCGCAATTAACTGGCACACCCTGCATGCTTAAGCGCAACTTTGAACTGTGCTCAGAATCGCAGATTTAAGTACTTAATTATTACTCAACAAGGCTCTGAATTTATAAACGTCATGCCATATTCAAGATTTGTATTAAATATCCGCAAAATATTTAGCAGTAGCAGCAATTAATTGTCAAAGTCATGGTTATTTTTAACAAAAACAATAATTTAAAGAATTTAAAAACACGACTGCCGTTACAAAGTAAACTGTTGTATTTATAATTATTAAAAACAATTTATACGTTTTTTGGAGAATAAAGTTTTACGTCGAAACAACATTCTTTCAAACAAAATTCAATTTACGGAAGCTCCGCTACGTCTCCATTGACGCCGGTTTTCTCTATAAACATCCAATGCTTAAAGACGATTGCGCATTCTATGGGTCAGTCGCTGGGTCTAGTCCAAGGCCCTTCGATCGGGGCTTCACGTGAGCCAGGCCTATTGACCCAGCTTTCAGTTCTATTGACGTCGCAGGGCTGCGCACCGTTGTCTTTATTTAATAAATATTTGTTGTTTTTGTATTTATTTATTACTAGCTGACCCGTGCCCACTTCGTTGGGCGGTAAAACTTTTTACCTGTGATGAAATTATGAATGGGGCTCGGTTAGTACTGAGTGCTATGATTTATTTCCTGACTGCCAAAAGAAGGGTTATATTTTTACTGCATATGAATGTATGTATTTGCATGCCAATTTGACTATAATACCGTTATTTGTGAGTGTCTTCTTGTGAGTGTCTTATTTGTGAGCGTATTTTCTCTTTAACTATTTATGCAGTGAGACGATAAATTTACTTATTTTGATAATAATTCATAATTGTTGATAATATGACCAATAAACATGACCTAACGATTTATATTATTTTTTTCATATAAAATACTACTTTATGTTACTTAAATATAAGAGTTAGACATATGCTGTCGCTGACTTTTTTGTAGGCATTATTAATCTCTACAACTTTTCACTAGAACTTAATCATATATCTCTTATCGTTAAGGCAGCGTTGGTTAGAATCCTTCTCGTTCGACCGTTTTTTCCGACTTACTTTGGAAATCCGACTACCACGAAAAAGTCTTTTAATTTTTCGGATTATTATATAGTCTATGACACTCACAAATAACGAGGCTTTCTATTGGTAAAAGAATTTTTTAAATTGGTTCAGTAGATCCAGAGATTACTTCCTACAACGTCAGAAACTTGACCTCTTTATAATATTAGTATAGATAGGAAAATATAGGTAAACAAAATATAGGGTAGGAAAATCTCAACGTGTTCCTACTTTTGCATTGAAGCATATACATGAAAGCTACAGGCATACCAAGGTTTATTCTTTCTGCAAGATGGGACCATAAGTTCTATTTTTTGAGCTAATGAGCCGTACGGCGTACACGCTCTTGGTGTATGGTAAAAGGTCTAGTGATCTGCTCGGTTTCTGAGTGCCATCTGTATTGTATCGTGTGCGTGTTTTGTGGTATTTTCCGTTAACATTTTAGTGTAAATCTATTATTAGTTATAGTATTTTTTTGTATCTTTTGTGATTGTTACTAATTGTGATTGTTACTAATAACGCTCTTTGTTTACCGAATAAAATGATATAAAATTAAAAATCGTCCAACGACCACCGAACTAGGTAGATCGTATACAATTAGTTAAGTAGTGTGAGGGACCACCCCTCACAAGACTCCAAATTCGCAAGTGGCGGTGTCAACTTGCGAGTTTAAAGGCGTATTTAAAGGCGGCTTTGATGAAGCAGAAGGTTTTTATTGATTGAATCGATTGAGTATTGGCAGTTATAACGCTTGCCGAATTAACGAGTGCCCGGATTACTTTATCGAGACGCGAGGCTGCGCGACGGAGGTTATGTAGGAAAGAATGAAGATTGTATATGTGCTCCTAGTACAGGGTCCGCCATGTAACGTTTTTTTTTCAACTAGTGCTTATTTCGTGTATGGCAACACTTACCTCATGTCTGATTTGACAGATAATTAGTTTTATCCTTCCGCTGAACGAATATGGTTGTGTATACGCTTGAACAACGCTGGGAAATCTTGCGACATTACTTTGAAAATCATGGTAATGTTGCAGAATGTGTGCGAAAATTGCGTACGGATTTTGGAAGAAGAGAAGCACCGTCAGCTCCGTATGTTCGTTACCTTGTGAAAAAAGTGAAAGAAACTGGCATCCTCATCGATAAACCAACGCGTGAAAAGCCAAAAACAGTGCGTACACCCGAGAATATTGCTGCTGTGGCCGAAAGTGTGCGTGAATCGCCATCAACATCAGTTCACCGTCGTTCTCAACAATTGGACATTTCGCAGACATCATTGAGACGAATTTTGCGTAAAGACCTTGGTATGACGCCGTACAAAGTCCAATTGGTTCAGGACTTGAAGCCAACTTACCATCCAATGCGTTTTCGCTTCGCTAAGTGGGCCTGCGATCGACTTGCAGAAGATGCGGATTTTGCCAAAAAAATCATCTTTTCAGATGAAGCTCATTTCCATCTTGGCGGGTATGTAAACAAGCAGAATTGTCGCATTTGGGGCACAGAAAACCCGCACGCATTCATTGAAAAGCCGGTGCACCCAAAACGAGTCACTGTTTGGTGCGGATTTTGGTCCAGAGGCATAATTGGGCCATTTTTCTTCGAAAATGAGCAAGGAGTGGCCGTTACCGTCAATGGCGATCGTTATCGGGCCATGTTGAACGAATTTTTGTTCACAGAAATTGAAGAGGAGGATATTGGCAACATTTGGTTTCAACAGGACGGCGCTACGTGCCACACAGCCAACGCTACACTTGATGTTTTGCGCCCTGTTTTTGAAAATCGCATTATCAGCCGCAGAGCTGATGTCGTTTGGCCACCTCGGAGCTGCGATTTGACACCGTTGGACTACTTTTTGTGGAGTGCCGTCAAAGATAAGTGTTACGCCGACAAACCAGAGACAATTGACGCTTTAAAGGACAATATTCGTGAAGCCATTGGTGAAATACAGCTGCACACAATCGATAATGTACTTGAAAATTGGACCCATCGTGTAGGCTACTGCATGGCCAGCCGAGGCAGCCATTTGAATGAAATTATTTTCCGTCATTAACCGGAGGGATTGTATTTTCAAATAAAAAAAGAAATTTGAAAAAATATTCAGTAGTTTTTTTTATAGCATTTTCAAAAAAAAAAAGTTATTTGATATGAAAAACCCTTTATATTGTACTGGGCACGGCTCGAGTCTGTGGGATTTCAGACTGATGTTTCGAGACTCAGGGAAAAATGAGGAAAGGAAACCAAGGAGCTGGATCTGTTGAGCGACCTCGTAGAGGTGTTACCGGATATGCCGTCGCAGCCTTGGGGGAAGGTGATCAATCGGGGACTGATGATTTGGTTGCTTTTTGGCCGGTTTATATAGGCCGTTAAATTATGCAATTCGAAATATTCTGAGTAAAAGTATTGTTTCATCGTACTGATTCACCGCTGCACGAGTTTAAATAATAGCTGAATTGTGACAGTGGAATTCACTGGAAATCGATGCATTTGTTGATCGTATGTTAACTGGACTTAAGGTCCGTTACAGTGGCATTTTAATTCTTTAAACAATCGTGTTTTTTTAATAGGTAGCTATGTACTCACGAGTAATATATTTGTTAGAAATGCATAGTCTCTTATAAGATCACACCTCATGATCTTCATTCCAACCTTGTTTTTAATTAAAATAGCGATACTGACAGAAACTTTTATGTTTCGATTGCAGTGTTGGAAACGAGGTCTTCGAAACGAGCACCTCGTTTAATAATTCCGAGGATCCCCTATCTATATATTTCCTATGTCATAATGTAACAAACTTTCTCGCGTGCGAGCATATTGCCCTCATGAGATAGTCCCCTATTGTGCGCTGCAAAAATAAATCTATATCCGCCCCCGTGAGGCAAATCCTCCGGCAATTTCCATTTCAGGGGATATATGATTCACTGAATACATTTATTCCGCAATACAGTGCACTTCCGGCTTACCATAAACTCGGATACCGGTCCACGCCTTCAATGCGGCCGGAAATTTCCCCAAATTTAACTCCCCATTGCGGAAATGATAATTTCCGCTCGAATCCTTCTGTAGCTCGCGACAGGAAATATCATTTGCTGCTAGATACTATTTTCATAATCCATATTAATATTATAAAGAAAGGATTGCGGTCCCAATATACATTCAACCGACCTAAACCAACTAAGATACAATAACCACTTGGAATATAGACGTACGGTAATCAACCTAAAACCAATGTACAAAACGTCAAACGTCATACTCAAGGCAACAGCTGTTTTTAGTGTGTCCTATGTTATTCGTTTAAATCTTGCGCTTAAGTAAATATTTTGAAACATACAAGGTGTTAACTTAAAGCCAAAAAAAAACTGAGTGCAGTGTTAAGTGTGATTTCTATGGATTTGTGTCAGAAACTGTGAAAACTGCGTAAATGTGTAACTTGTAATTCAAAATCCCCGCCCAAAATACCCTGCGTAATTCGGACCGTGGCTTGATTATTCAATTGACATAATTGTTCAGTCATCTTCCTTCCCATATAAGTACTATACCAATACTTGTCGCTGCTTCTTGTGTGCTCTTGTAGCCTACTGGTTAATCGTCCTAACTAACACAGTCGGGTCCCGTGGTTTAAATCCTCGTCCAGCTAAAGTTTTTTCTTCTGACGTACGAGATTTATGAAGTAATAAAAATCACTAACAGAGGGCGATAACAACAATAAAAATAATTATAATTTAAACATTCACACCCACTGACGTCAAAGCAGAGCTGCCAACCGAAGCACAACAAAAAAAGAAAAATAATAAAACCCGACGGTTGAGTGACATCGATATAAAATATAATCGATATAAAATATAATCGATAAATTGATATAAAATAATGAAATAAAAATCATGGCACCCATCCTAGTATGCAAAGGATGTAGTTCCGAAATAATGGATATGTCAGACCTCATCAAGTGCAATACTTGCAAAGCAACCTATCATATGCATCATACAAAATGCACATTGATCAAAAAGGTTACAAAAGCTATTAAGTTTTCTTGGCAGTGTCAAAAATGTAAAGATGGTAGCCCGATAGCTATATCGCCATCTGTGAGCGCAACCAATCAATGCAGCAGTGATCCTGACATTGCAATTCGTCATAAAACACCAACGTTGAAGCCATCAACTTACGCTACGGAAGACATCCTTACAAAGAAAATGAACGAGTTGAAAATGTCGATTGCGGGCATGTTAGAGGACAGATTCCTCGACATGCAAAGAAATATAAAGGACCAAAATGACTCACTCCTAGAGTCAATTGAATTTATGAGCAATAAATACGATGAGTGCTGCAAGAAAATAGAAGCGATCCATAATGACAACGAAGAATTGAAGAAAGAAAATCATCACCTAAATAAACGTATCTCCTATCTTGAAGAAAAATTTGACCAACTGGACCAACACAAGTTAGAAAATGATATCGAAAAACGTGGAATTCCGGAAACAGAGAACGAAATCCTACAAGATACTCTTGCGTTCATTGGAAAAACGATTAGTCACCAAATGGAGGGAGCAGGAATACAGCTAATAACCAGGAAGAACATAACAAATTACTCAAGAAAAAATCCTCGCTCTGTCGTCGTAAAATTCTTCAATAATCTTCAACGTAATGCATTTCTTCGCTCAGCTATGCAATTTAACCGGAATTGTAAAAGTAACTCGGATAAATTAAATACACACCACTTGAATCTAGCAGATGAACCAAAACCAATCTTTATATCAGAACATCTTACGCTAAAAGCTAAGTATTTATTAATGCAAGCAAAGAAATTTTCCAAATTCAATAATTTTCAATACTGTTGGGTTAAAAATGGAAAAATATTTCTTAAAAAACAGGAAAAATCCAAAGTATTCACCATTACAAGTGAGGATGTTTTGTCCAAGATTATCGCAAACAATGATAGTATCTGAGATAATTTTATTACTAAATTGTGATATATTACTATGGTCGCATACAAAAAATCAATCGAAAACTCATATACATAGTGATATATTATGCTATTATATATGCTATAGATATTATATATATTATACTATTCTACATATCATACATATTATATATAAATTGAACTATAACAATAAATAAATACAAACAGAGCTGCCATGGAATTCACTGACCGGAGTCGGGCCCATCATAATACTATTTTTTTTACACTTCTGGGGGGTGAGCAGTGGATTCCGGACTTACGAACCGGCTGTGGTAGGTTTAGGACAGCTGTCTTGCCACATGTGAGCGTTCACCTTACCACCCATTCCCACCCATGCGAATTTGAGATGCGCAAATCGCAGTTTTAGATAATTTTTCTAAGAAAGAGTTGTTTATTTTTCTAGAAAGGCCAAGATCTTTAAAGAGGTGAAATAGAGATTTAGCTGGCAGGCCATGAGCGCCAACTTCCACCGCGTGAAGGTGAACAGTGAAGCCGTTCCGGGTTACGGCATTTGCAAGATCATGGTATTTATTTAATTTGTACTCGTGGTCTTTTGGGATATTTGATTCCCATGGAACAGTTAATTCTACAATAAGAGCCACCTTCCGAGATAGAGAGTAAAGAGTTATATCTGGACGGAGGGCTGTGCATCCGAGACTTTCAGGGAATTTATACTGCTTAGAGACCGAATCAACCTCCAGAATCCAATCTGTAGCTTTCTCGATTATTGAGAAAGGTTTTGTAGTTATTGTTTTCTTATTATAGCATTTAAAACGTATTTTACTTTACATATAAATAAATATATTGTAAGTTATAATTATCTTATTATGGCATTTAAAACGTGTTTTGTCTTACATATAAATAAATATATTGTAACCATTAATACAACGTTTATTGCAATATACAGCGGAAATAATCTTTTTATTGTACTAATCCTTACCTATAACTATTGTGCAAATGTTATTTTACCCGTTATATATACCTTCCTCGTATTATTGCAATATTTCAAGAGAGATTTAAAAAAAAATACTTATTTGTATAATTTTATAGACGAAAAATATATAACATGTGAAGAATTTGATAACTCCAATGAATGCAAAGATTACCTAATGAGAGGGAAAAGCCTAAAGCTATTTTCGCTTAACATTCGTAGTATCAATAAAAATTTTGATGACTGCCTTATACTACTTAAGCAGTTTGATTACCAATTTGACATTATTATTTTGACTGAATGCTAGATTAGTAATATTTATACCGCGAGAGTACTGCCAGGGTTTGACTCTTATCATACCAAAAATACAAGACTTCAGAATGATGGCGTTGTAATTTACCTGAAATCCGATCTAAAAGCTTTCGTTACAGAAAAGAAAATTGATGATGCCAACTGCCTACATATGTTAATTGAGACGATATCAATATATTTGCCATTTATAAAACACCAAGTAAAACTAATATAAATAGCTTCGTTCAATCGCTAAACGGTTTGCTTTCGGAATACTCGAACGAACCCAATATAATACTAACTGGGGATATTAATATTAACATAATAAATAATCGACATCCACAGGCTGAAGACTACCTCAATATGTTAACCCAAAATAGATTGAAAATCGCCATCGACAAAGCCACAAGAACAGATCGCGAACAATCTAGTTGTATAGACCACATAATGGTCAAATCAAGAATGCCAATTAAGTCATTTATCTATAAGACTACTATCACTGACCACTATGCGGTTGGACTATGTATCTCGAAAAATATGAAAAAATTGTCTCAGCGTATCCAGTCTAAAACCATCACAGACAATAAGAAACTTTTAAACTTGTTTCGCGAGGTGACATGGGATAAAGTCTATGATGCCAAGGACGTGAATGAAGCATCCGACCTCTTTCTAAAAATATATTTGGATTGCATAAACAACGCCTCAACTGAAAATAAAATTAATCTTTCTCGTTCAAAAGCTAAAATCAATCCGTGGATAACGGACGGTCTATTATTCTGCACAAGAAAGCGAGACAAGCTCCACAAAGATGTAAGAAGAAATCCTAATGATGTACAACTACAAACTTTTTATAAAAAATATAGGAATACCTGCAAAAAAATCATTAAGAAAACCAAAGAGTCATATTACAGCGAAAAATTCAAACAAGCAAATGGCGATATGAAGAAAACATGGGAGTTAATTAATGACATAGGGCACACAAATAAGAATAAACCCTCAATTAAGTCAATAAGGGTTGGTAATAAGATAAAAAGCGGGGACAAGGATCTTCGAGAACTAACCAACTATGCCAACGAATATTTTGTGTCTGTTGGACAAAAACTTGCAAACTCCATTTTAGCGGATATGAAATATACTGAATCTGCTTTGACTAACCAAATAAATATATTTCCTAAAACTAAAAAGCAGTTTGCGCTGGGTCTTGTTAACAAAACGGAAATTGCAAACACCATAAAAAATCTGAAAGCTGATTCTTCACCCGGGTTAGATGGTATACGCACAATTCACTTCAAACTTGTAGCTGAGTTTATTTCCGAACCTCTCACATACTTAGTGAATTTAAGTTTCAAATCGGGCACCTTTCCTCAGTCACTAAAGACGTCAAAGGTTATTCCAATATTTAAGAATGGCAACAAAGAAGATATTGGAAACTATCGACCGATATCTCTACAAAATATAATTTCGAAAGTAATTGAAAAAATTGTAAAAAAGAGGCTTATAAAACACGTCGAGGCTGAGGGGCTCCTTTCAACTAACCAATTCGGCTTCAGAGAAGGTCGAGGAACGCAAGATGCAATTAACGCTGTTACCCAATATATATCAGTAAATATTGATAAGGGGAGAAAAGTTATGGCAGCGTTCCTCGACCTATCGAAAGCATTTGACACGGTGTCTCACCCGATTCTCTGTAAAAAACTGGAGAGCTTTGGAGTTAAAGGGGTATCCATGGAATGGTTTAGAAGCTACGTGGATGACAGATCTCAGGTAATAGCAATAAATGGACAGATCAGTGAGAAACTAAATATAAGATATGGCGTTCCACAAGGAAGTGTGCTAGGGCCACTCCTGTTTTTAATATATATTAATGAATTATGTGAACTCCAACTTAATGCGAAAGTCATCTCATTCGCAGACGATACTGTCTTATTAACAGAAGCGAGTAATTCGGCAGAAGTCACACTTAAATTACAAAATACTCTGGATACCGTTAGTGAGTGGCTAAATAAACATATTTTAACAATTAATTCGTCGAAAACCAAAGTAATGAACTTTAGCTTACGATCAGTTCATATCTCCATCTTCTTTAAAATTCACTCTCACAATTGCCTTAAAGACTGCACATGCTCATGTGAACGACTAAGTGTTGTAGATAATATAAACTATCTGGGAATAAATGTGGATTCTAAACTGAATTGGTCTAAGCACATAATTCAACTGTCGGATCGATTACGGAAACTAATATATGTTTTTTGTGAACTGCGCAATGTATTACCTCGGAAAACAATTAAAATCACCTACATGTCTCTATGCCAAAGTCTTATGATTTATGGAATTGTAGGGTGGGGTGCTTGCACGAAACAGGCCCTGGATCCACTAATAAAGACGCAAAAACTGCTGCTACGGATAATTTATAGGAAACCTAATGACTACCCGTCAGAGCGTCTTTTCAAAGAGTCTAAAGTTCTGGACGTCAAGCAATTGTTTATTAAATATGTGATAATATTTTTTCATAAACACAAAGATAGATATGATCAAAGTCAGCAAAACTTCAATACTCGGAGTTCACGGAAACAAAATTTCCTTATTCCTCGAGTGCAAACAACATTTGCACAACGACAAGCTTTTTTCATTGGTCCCAAACTACATAATGACATAGAGGAAAAATGGAAACACATAAAGAACAATCAAGAGTTTAAAGACAAAATTAATAAATGGTTATTTGAATTAGGGAGGTCTAAATCTGAAAACTTGGTTTGTAAAGCTTATGTATAACGGTTAATTTAAAAATAATATTGTATATTTATATACATTATTATGCATATGAATATATCTAATAACCCTTTCCAATTAATCTTGCACTACACAACTTCACTAATATAGCCAATAATTATCCAAAAATGTATTTATTCGTACACTAAAAAAAACAGTACACTAAACAGTACACTGATGGCAAATTACAATACGTTTTAGTATATTTCTATTTAGATAATATACTCACATCAACTTTGATATCCGATACAGGGAAGACTTTAGTGGCGGGTGATTCCTTTGGGACGTATCTGTAGAACTCTACCATTCCGATGTACCATCGAATTGAGTAGAGCTGTGCACCTTCCAGGTCATAAGTGCATACGAGTTCTGCATTTCCGCCGGTGACTACAGCTGCTGGAACGTAGATCTGCAGCGATTTTAGGCTGTCGACGAAACCTGGAATAATAATACACAACATTTTAACAAAAAAAACCGACAACATTTTTTTTAATAAGTGCAGCAGTCATGTCATGGTGATACGTAGAACGGGCTATCATAATTGAATACATTTAAAAATTTTTATGTCTGTGCTGTCGACCGTTGAGGAGTTACTTCGTTGGTAGCCAACCCTAAGTGCCGCAGTCCTGTCTTGGTGAAATTTAGAACAAGCTGCCGTAATTGAATGCATATGCAAAAATTCGTGTCTGTGCTGTTGATCGTTAAGGAGTCCCCTCATCGGGAGTCAACCCTGGGCGCAGCAGCCATGTATGGTGAAACTTAAACCGGGCTATCATAACTAAATGAATATACAACATTTCGTGTCTGTACTGTTGACCGTTGAGGAGTCCCCTCGTAGGAAGCCAAACCAGGGTGTAAAATCAGGTTATGCTTACAATAAAAAAATACGTTGTCATCGGAATTGAATCAACATGTACATTTTCAACTTCATGTGATAAAATGAGGAGTTACCTCAATTCCTATTAGTTCCCATCATCAGAACAAGTACTTATATCCTTTCAAATAAAAAAAAATTTTTTCAAATCGGTTCATAAATTTTAGAGTTCTGAGGTAACAAACATTAAAAAAAAAAAGATACATACGAATTGATAACCTCCTTTTTTTTTAAATACGTTTCGTTAAAAAGAAGAACTTCAGATTTTGTTAGGAACGCATATATTCACAATCAAGTATCACATTTCTTCTTTTTAAAGTATCGGAGTAGCCAAATATGCACTTATCATATTTGAGGTACATCAAAGATTTAATTAAATAATTATTATATTTTGACGCAAATACATCAGCTAGCAATATCTAATAGTACCATAAATTAAAATGATATACATTACAAATTACCATTCTTGGGCCTGACTACCAAATATCATCTCTATCCTGATGACCTTCAGCTGTACACCCATGCTACGCCCCAAGAGGTTAGTTTGGCTACCTCTACCATGAATAAAAATCTAGACCATATTTCACGCTGGGAATACTGAAATTTTTGAAGTGACCACCACATGATTCAGTATAAGGTTGATCAAAATTCTTATGGCTCGTTTTTGGAGAGAGAAAATATGTTGCCTTAACCCTTGGAGTAAATGGGTATTTTCATGGATGCATCTGTCTCTTTTGCAGGATTTTCGGCGACATCGACCTTAAAGTACTATAACTACGAAACTACTACACCAATCATAAAAAGAACAACTGCACAATGATTGCATTGAAATTTCGAATATAAAATATTGAAATATCATTTTGTAAAACAATTAGATAATTATGAATAAATATGAGAACGTCAAAGAAGTGAAAAAAACGCGGAACCAGATCTGGTCGTATCATACTCAACGGATAATTGTTTCAGAACCAGATTTGGTCGTATCATACTCAAGGGGTTAAAACTGCGGTTCACTGTGACCAGAAGTAGGTATATTATTTAATTTTTGTATTTGCCTTAGTAAGGGGCTCTCTACGCGATCAAGCATGCTTGTCAAGCATCTCGTCGCGGGCTGGGAGGGGATCGTAAACCGCAGGATATATTTATTTATTTATTTATTTAGTAGTAACACATCTAGTTAAAAATTAATGTCATATTTGATTAAGATGTTAGCCAGAAATTGATGCGACATTATTTTTAATGATTGACACAGTCGCCTAACTAGGCCTAGGCCTGTTCTAAGGCAGACTTTTAATGACGATATTAAGTGTGCACTGTCAACTTAAACTATAGTTAGTACTTATTTTTAAATCGACAAATATAAAACTACAAATATTTACGCATATACAAATATGGATAGATACTTATATACATCTATAGATAAAATATATATCCATATATGCACACATACACATACATATATTTATACGAAAATAATAATAAAACCAAAATAAATAAAAATAAAAACTAAAATAATATACATATATAAATCAATTACATATTGATATAACGCTCACATACCTATAATAGTCATTTAAAATTATCATGGAAAAACTAAATACTAAGTACTAAATACTATCATTCAAAATACAACAGTCAACATATTCCCTAAACCGTCCCTACCCACCTCCAACAACCAAGCCGTTAGAGATTTTTTAAAAGTGGATGTGTTCTCACTACTTTTAATTGCGTCGGGAAGATTGTTATACATTCTAGGGCCAATGAACGTGAAATGGCGCTGGCCAAATGTTGTGTAAGATCTTGGCACCATCATATCACCAGTTCTTGTTGCTCTCGTCTTTCCAACTCGTTGATTATAAGGTGTCATTTTATTTTTAGTATATATTAGGGCCATGCGAACATAAAGCTGTCTTACATCCAAAACCTCGGACTGGATGTAAAGAGTGTCTGACGGAAATCGATACGGTTTACGTGCGATTATTTTTAAAATACATTTTTGCGCTACTTCTAGAGGGTGTAGAGTGGACCTTGTACAACCGCCCCATCCTATAATACCATAGCATAGTATTGACTGACACAATGCATAGTAGGTGTTTTTCAGTGTTCTCGGGTCCACAATATCTCTTATTTCCCTGAATATACATGCGAGTTTGCGCACCTTCATCGCCAGCTTATCAATGTGTGGTTGCCAACGCATCTTATTGTCGATCGTTATACCCAGGTATTGTACCTGTTGTGCTCTTTCTAGAGTAGTGCAGTTGCAATGCTGACTATTTCTGTCGCAGTCATGAATGGTCAGTCTATGGTTTAAATGTGGTTGGCCTTTACTATTGTTGCTGAACGTAAGGTACTTAGTTTTATGTATGTTCAGGCTAAGTAGAGAATTGTCTAACCATTCATGTACTTCATTAATACCCTCATTGGCTACGGAGAAGGTTTCATTCCAGTTATAGCCCTCAAAAACAACGACCGTATCATCGGCGAAGCAAATTGTTTTGCCGACTAGATTGGAGAGTTTGTTGATGTAAATAAGAAATAAAATGGGCCCGAGAACAGTGCCTTGAGGGACACCATACTGGAGGTATTCTGGCTTACTGTGTGTATTGTTAACGGTAATAATTTGTTTCCTATTTGTCAAATAGCTTGTAAACCAGTCCAGAGTGATACCCCTAAATCCCACATTCCCTAACCTCTGAAGCAGTTTGTCGTGTGAAACAGTATCGAATGCCTTCGCTAGATCTAGGAAAATAGCTAAACATTTTTTCCTCTTATCCACATTATCATAAATTACACTTGTTACCTCTGCAATAGCATCAGTAGTGCCCATACCCTCTCTAAATCCAAATTGATTTTTTGATAGAATATTGTTTTCTTGCAGGTATTTCGAAAGACGCTTTCTAACCACTTTCTCTATGATTTTAGATAGAGTGTTTAGTAGGGATATGGGTCTATATATATGCAAATATATTTTTTAATATTTACCGAAAATGCCTAATTTTGTAGTGGTATAGCAGGGAGTCAGGTTAGTTAAACGTAATTGATTGATGAATGACGTGATTCCCTGGTATAAACTACAAAATTAGGCATTTTTGGTAAATATAAAAAAATATAGAATATCTCGTGTGTCGGAGCGTTTCACCCGCATACAAAAATATCATAATACAACAGCAGCACGGTTTCATTGCCGGTCGTTCAATTAACACTAACCTATTACTATATAAAAACTACATATCTAATGCTCTGGACAGCCGCAAGCAAGTGGACGTGATATTTACAGACTTTTCAAAGGCTTTCGACACAGTGAATACCTCATTGCTCTTGCAGAAGTTATACCGTTTAGGCATTCACGGTTCTTTGCTACGATGTATAGAATCATACTTATCGAATCGATCCCAATTAGTCTAATTAACGGACATTTGTCGAAAGTCATCGACGTCACCTCCGGTGTGCCACAGGGAAGCCATTTAGGGCCTGTATTAATCACGCTGTTTATCAACGACATTAGAAAATGTTTCAGGAAATTGCAATTCTTACTTTATGCTGATGACCTTAAAATTTTCAATACGATTTCTTCTGGTGATGACTGCTATGATATTCAAACCAAGCTAATACATTTACAAGAATATTGCGTAACGAATAAACTGTACTTGAACCTA
The DNA here is from genome assembly GCA_944548615.1 of Micropterix aruncella. Taxonomy (NCBI): domain Eukaryota; kingdom Metazoa; phylum Arthropoda; class Insecta; order Lepidoptera; family Micropterigidae; genus Micropterix; species Micropterix aruncella. The sequence goes on along the minus strand of OX155972.1, from coordinate 10,702,005 downwards.
AATAAATGCAAAACCATGACTTTTTCTAGATCTCATCGGCCTACAAATTACCAATATGATATTAACGCGCATAAATTGGAAAGAGTTTCTGAATTTACTGACTTGGGTATAACATTTAATGGTAAACTTAGCTTCAATACTCATATCGAGCTAATGACCTCCAAATGTTACCAGTTGCTGGGGTTCATTTGGATGGTAACGAAGCCTTTCGAGGATTTCCGCGTTGTTATCCTCCTGTTTACATCGCTTGTCCGGAGTATTCAGTATTCAGTATTCAGTATTCAATTTATTTATTCAGAATAGACAATAAAAGCATGAATTATGAAGTAAAGCTAATTATCGCATATTAGAATTCGTCAGTGTATATGTAGATATAAAACTATTAAAGCATAAATATTAATTCGACAATAGCGTTGACTAAAGTCGGCTTTACACGGCAGACAAATAAAATAAAAAATAAAAAAATAGAGCTGAATCCATGTACATGAGTATACATATAAAATAGATAATTATTATAAGAAAATTAATAGTCATCAAGAACTTTATACAAAAAATAATCACACAATAGGAAGTATCAAAACAAAATTGGAAAAAAAAACAACGTATGTATATGAGCAGGTATGTTACATTACACATTGTAATCTACATATTAAATATTAAATTCATAATATTATAATTAAATAATAAAAACTAAAATGAGGTACCTGAAAGTTACATATTAATGTTATTCCCGTAGTAGATTGGAGTTTGGCAGCGTGGTTTGGAATCCATGTTATTAACAAAATGTTTCAGACATTGAAAGAGTTCAGAAAACGGTTCTGAGGTGGATGCGTTTTAAATTCTTTCACGAAATAGAATTCGCCGATTACAACGCCCAAACTCACTTTTTTTGAATGTCAATCTCTGAAGACGAGACGTACTCTTATAGATCTTCTCCTCATTAATTCACTCTTTACCCATAAGCTCGACTGCCCTGATCTGCTCCGTTGTTTCCCGCTGAACGTTCCGTCGACCCACAGAACTCGTCGTTGTGATATCTTTCGCCCGCCGCATTGTTCAACCAATAACGCACTATTCTCACCGGTGCCCCGTATAATGCACTCATATGTGAAAATTGTAAATTGCTTAGATGGTATGCTTCTAAGCAAATCACAATTCAAGCAACTCACCTCTGCTAAAATGACGGACTAAAAAATACCAAACTGAAATTAAAATAAAATATTTAAGGTATTAGAAGAATATAACAATGTAGGTAGGTAAATTAATAATAAGTAGAAAACGTTTTTAGACTTACGTCAAATAACTCAATGTAATATTTTCTCTAGTAAGTACGACTGATTTTTCAAATAAAGAGAAAAAAAAATGTATTTGCATATTTTCTGCGGTTTACGATTCCCTCCCAGCCCGCGACGCGATGTTTAACAAGCATGCTTGATCGTCTAGAGAGCCCCTAAGAAATAGGCGCTGGAAAGTCTATCGCTCAATTCCTCTCCGTAAGGATTCCATCTTAGGGTTTCATCTAAAACTAAACCCAGAAATAAACGAAAAAAAAAATTTTTTTTTGGTAAATTCGAAACTTGACTGATAAATAGAAGGTAAAAGCAATGGGTAAAATATTTCCAATACACAATATTCGCGATATAAAAGTTACCGCTAGATTTCGCAATTCGCCAAACACTTTTTATGCTATTTTTAAAAACATTATTGATTTCAAATTTCCCAACTAAAAACTAAAAAAAAAAAAAACTAAAAACATTTTTTTTGTATTTTTCCCAAGTTTGTTTATGAAAAGTTGCTTTGTTGCTCTTACTGATTCAAACACATCAAGGATGTTACTAATTGATGAGTCACCTCTATATACCTACCATAAAGTATAAAAATAAGTAGAGAGGAAGGGCCCATATTTAGGTACTCTTGTAAATGCTTGTTTCGATACTCTCAGTTATTTGAATAACGCTCTTTCTCATATTCGCAAAACGCCGGGATTACACGTTTCGAAATGAATTTATAATGCGCATAATTCTTCGAGAAAAATGTGTTTGCTCCGCGTGGTACTGAGTTGTGCAGTCGTCTCCGTAGTCGGAATGCCCTCGCTGCATTTACCCGGACATAATATATTGCATTCTGTTTAGCCACTGCCTGAGCGGCGCGGGAATGGAATTTTTCGCAATAAGAGCAAAAACACGAAACTTGCCTGAAAGGTTCCTAGGAAAATATAAAATGCGTCGCTTTGTGGATCTAAATGATGTAACATTCCAAGCTGTAATAGGATTTAATTCGTTTTCAACATTTTTATGAAAAACTGTATATTTTGAGTGACTGTTTCGTATACGTTTCGTACACAATTATTCTCCGTATTCCTTCCAAACTCAATAGATTTAACCCTGCTCTTCATGTTCCTCATGCTGGTACCAACTATAGGCAAAATTCATTTCTGTGGCGAACAAGTGACAATTTTAATGATTTGATTAAACGATTTGACTTTGATCTATTCTGTACGAGTATTAACTCAGCTAGGCAGCGGCTGAACAGTGAATTCTTTAGCACTAATTCTTGAATATTTTTTGATGTATTTTTTAACCGATGGCTTTAGTTGAAAGGTCACATATGTTTCTACAACGTTACTTAAACGTGAAAACCTTTAATTGGCTCTCTGTTATACTACTCCATCTTTCAGTTAAATTATAATTAGCTGTTGGTTTCCCTAAAAATAAATAAATAAAATAAATAAAAATAAATAAATACGTAGTCGCAACCATCGATATTTTAGCTAGATATGCCCTCAGATACAAAAAGGTCGGCTCCACAAACCCTTTTCTGGCATGTGAATAAATCATGTGATAGAGAGAGCAACAAATTAAACACTATACGAGAGAATAGCGCGCCAATATTCTTCGCCGCAGCTCCACACCGGAAACGGTCGGCTGTCTGCCAGCGGACTGCGAACAAACTACTACTGGCCGGTTTTCAGTAGTGGTTTTGAAGAAGTAATTTTCGAGCGCTAGCTACTAGAGAAACTAGCTAGTTTACCTATTTAGCAAGCCATCATAATATGAACTCTCTTAAACATATTTTGGGGTTCTGCAAGGCTTTCATTCAGTTCCTTTGCTATTTAACGCCTACTTATTACACCACTGCCCAACAAAAAATGAGTGCTATGTGATCAGGAAGGATCTATGTATGTTTTGCGTTTTTATATTCCAACATAACTTCTAAACGCTCAAACTGATGTAGAAGTATGTTATATTGTTAGAGTCGTTATGTCATCCCGTTTATAATAGGATACCTTAAGAGGCCGTGCTGGCCGTGGCGGCCAAAAGCTATATGAAGCATAATTTTGTCGCCTGGTTGTGAGAATACGAAAAAGAATTTTAACACAATTATGCTGGATTTTAAAAATTCTGTCCTTAAGCTATCATTTCGCTAAAACCAAATTGGTAAATTATTTCCATATTAATTGTAAATTATCTTTATTCTGTTACTGTTTTCCAAAAAAATAAAAACGAGCGAGATGTGTCTTCAGTTTTTGAAAAACCTAGATATGATTATCAATATTAAAAAAATATTATTTACACCAGCGTATGGTCTATTTGCATAGTACCAAGACAGTTTTTGGAACTTAAACTGGAAATAAAAGAAAAAAATGTTTGAAATTACATTTCCAGAAATGTTATATCCAAACAGATTTTTTTTCTATTTATTAAGGATACTTTTGAGTGATATAAAATTAACACAGTGATCTCAAGTTATTTTATTATTGTAATCTAATTTTTACTTTATAAAAAACTATTCATTTGATTAATTATTATATTATAATTGAAAAGCCATATCGACTATATTAGACGACGCGCGAAGCCGAAATCGTCATTCGTAATTGGCCACTGCCAACGGTGGGACGTAGTCCCTTGTCGCCGCGGTTTACCTATACATCTTTATGTATATATCGAAAGTGCGCGGGCGCGTGACATTGCAAAAATATCTAAATTTTTTGTCGCGTCAACTCGGAAGGGAGCCTTGACTATTCATATATCAAGTAAATAGTTGTGTAAATGCCCAAAACTCCAAATGTCAATAAATTGACATAAATATATCGTGTTTAGTGTCAAATGTAAAGCCTTATTTAGTACACTCTGAAAGTATATATGGATCTAAATGTTTAAATATATAAACCACAAATATTTCATTAAAACCCCATAATAAAAATATTTATAAATACAGTAGATTACCCTTTGTAAAGGCATTCGTGTATTTAATATATTTACTTGTTTAATAACGAGTATTTAATATATTTACTTGTATATTTACAGAAACGTCATTTGCCGAATGAACGATAATCGCTTGCCACGTAAACTTCTTTGGCGAGACCGTCCGACAGAATGGAGAATTCAGCGATCGGCACCGAAGAAAACCTGGCTAAATAACATCAGACGACCTTAAGAATCAACGATTATCGGCTAGGGATGCTCGATACGTGGCAAAAAATCGTCAAGAATGGAAGCGAATCGTGAATGGAGTACGAGATCCAGCGGCACCGACAGCAGCGTATTGGCTGCAAGGGCGACCCCCTCCCCAATCGCTGGCTACGGAATAAATAATAATAATAAAACTGGTTTAATATTGGCTTATGTTTCTTAAGAGTACATTATACTCGTATATTATAAGTAGATGATCTCAAAATTTATGCTCAAGTTGAGCATAAACTCAGCTAAATGCTACCAAATGTAATAGTATTTCATTCAGTCGGAAAGAGAAAGTATATATATATATATATATATATATATATATATATATATATATATATATATATATATATATATATATATATATATATATATATATATATATATATATATATATATATATATATATATATATATATATATATATATATATATATATATATATATATATATATATATATATATATATATAAAATACCACGTAAATGCCGAGTATAGCCCTGAAGTTCGGTGCATTCGAGATCTTGGTGTACAACTGGATAAGAAACTGACGTTATCAGAAAACATCAATAGTTTTGTTAGTAAAACTTTGATGACTCTGGGTTTTGTAAGCAGAACCTCTAAACCATTCTCGAATTAAAATAACTTCGAAACGCTTTACAATATTCATTTCGCTCTTAAAGGTTTGTATCTCAAATTTGGAATTCGCAATTTGGCGTTCATAAAATAGGTCAGAGGGCATCCAAATGCGTTTTTTTAGATACCTGGACTACCGCGAGCACTTGGGACTTGGAACTGGCGAGAGTAAGCTGAACTGTTGTCCGCAAAGGGAACGTTAGACGGCTCTGAACCTTGCTGTTGCGTACTAAAAAGCCTTGCAAACCTAATGCTCAAACAAATATATTTAGAACAATCCGTCAAACACTGGAAAAACACAGGGTTGAACCAATCCAAAGCGCTGATTAAGGCTTACGTCCCTAAGACGGCCCGTTTGGCCTTATCGCTAAATAGGAACAATCTACTCATACTAGTGAAGGCGCTCACGGGGCATTGTGGCCTTAACAAACACATGTACAATCTCAAGCTCCGACACACAAAAATGTGCAGGTTCTGCCAAGGGGCCGAGGAAACTCCCCTGCACCTCATGTGCGGGTGTGGCTCGCTGATGCGTAAAAGATACACCTACTTGGATGGTCCATTACCTCCAACCTGAGGAGGTAAAATAATCTGGCGCTCAAAGCCTGTTGCGGTTCTTAAATGACACGGGGCTTAGCGAAGAACTATAGTAGGTGGCGAACACAATATATCAGCAATGGTCGCAGTTACAAGGCTTATAAAGACATAAGAAAAGCCCCACACAACAAAATAAAAAAATAAAAATGATATCGATGTATTTTACATGTGCCAACCTAAATTCAGCGAGGCTATTCATAGCTCACTTGGCGACTAGGTAATAGGTATAATATACATATATGTAGACTTTAAAATCAACAGATTTTATACTTCTCCTATGTACGCAGTATTCTCGAATACGGATCTATCATTTGGTCGCCTCAATATACAGTCTATAAAAATAGAGTTGAGAGACTCCAGAAGTACTTCATGAGACATCTTGATTTTAAATCGTTTCAAACCTCCGAAAGTTACTCAGAGAGACTTAACCGTCATAACATGGACTCACTCGAGGATAGGCGCCTCCAATATGATATACGTTTTCTGTACAATATTATTAATAATAAAATAGACAGTCCCTATTCTGTTGGCAGAATCTCCTACCGAATCCCCAACAATAAGACCAGGGCTCGAGATTTATTTTATCTACCGAGAGTCAATACCAATTATGGTCAAAATATGTATTTTTATAGAGCACTTCGATCATATAACCTCAACTTTCAATGTGTGGATATTTTTAATTTATCTTCAAATACTTGCTTCGAAGAAATTAGAAATACGATAAACAGCCTTCGGGTTTGATTGGTATTTCTTCGTCCGTTGGGTACGTAGGCTGTGGCAATCACCACTACACTATAACAATGCTTTCTAGTCAGTATAATATTCTCTATAAAAGTTCATATGTATATTAACATTATAAATACATTGTGATGTATATTATATATATATATATATATATATATATATATATATATATATATATATATATATATATATATATATATATTTATATTAACTATATTTTTACATTTTATTATTACCGTATCGTATCATTTATATTAATTTATTGTTTGTGCACGTGTATGTATGTATATATGTATATACGTTATATATCATCATATATTATACATCTACATAACTCATAATATGGCTTATCTTACTTACTTACTTAGCTTACCCTATCCCTTTCCCCTTACTTGAACCTGCATTTGTATCATTGCTCATTGCGCTGTAACAATAGATTTAATTTAATTGTGAAAACTTTTAATTGGCCTTAGATGTATATATTATGTGTTAGTATTAAGTATAAAACGCTGTAAGTTTTCTGAAAAATAAAAATAAATAAAAAATAAAAACATAGTGAAATGTAACAAATAATATTATATAATATAAATACCTACATACTATCCCTACAGACAAATCCTCATCTGCTCTGACAGCAGAGCAGAACTGGACGCTCTGGCTAAAGCCACCACAGAATCTTCTGTGGTCTGGGACTGCATGCAGGAGCTCAACAAATTGGGAAAATCCAACAAAATCACCCTAATATGGGTGCCGGGTCACCAAGGCATACCCGGAAACGAAGAGGCCGACAGACTGGCAAAACTGGGCACACTGGATTGCCCAGTGGAGCCAGCTGTAGGGGTCCCCTTCGCTACAGGTAAGTAAATCATCAGGGACTGCTTGGAGCAGGAACATCGGGCTTCCTGGAAACAGAGTCAGGGATGTCGCCAGGCAAAAGCCATGATGGAGCAACCACTACAGAAGAAAACCAAGGCCCTACTTGACATGAGCAAGAAGAACCTTAGAACCACTATCGGTCTCCTCACCGGACACACGACCCTTAGAGCTCATCTATTCAACCTTGGCTTGACTGAGAGTAAGGATTGCCGAATATGTGGCGAGGAACCTGAAGACAGCATACACATTGTTGGCCGCTGTCCAGGGCTCGCCGCCAAAAGACACAGTTTACTGGGACGAGCCTTTCTCGAACCCAGCGATCTGCCCAACTTGAAGGTCAGTGACCTACTTGGACTGGTAAGAAGTACCGGGCTACTAGCTGACCATTGACCTAACCACACAGTGGGTAGTTACAAAAGACCTTACAGATCTAGGTGACATCAAGGGCTGGAAACAAGCCCCGCACTCCATCTACTACTACTACTATCCCTAGCCATTTTATAGCAGGGCAGTACTACAAAAATTATACAAATATACTAGATTTGCGATCATAATGACAAAACCACTATCAGGGAGGGGGTGAGTTGGCGGGGGGAGGGGGTAAGTTGGCGGGGGGGGAGGGTTGTGGTGGTTGGCACGCGGAGGGAGGGGGGGGGGGGGGGGTTCTGCTTGCCGAAAAATCTTGGTGAATCAGAACAGGATTCCAATTAAAGGCTTCCAGGCAGGCATCAATGCTTGCCAGAGTCGTTGGCAACGGCGTATCAATGTGTCTGTAAAATTATCTTCACATAATAGAATTGTATGGAAGCAGTCTCATTACTTTCTGAACAGACCTTGTATCTCGCATTTTTTATGAATTGTAATATTATCATTATTATTATTATTATATTTCTTAGATGTTCAAAGCTATCTTTGTGCTGTACCCATGTATGTATACCCACTGGGTATAATACTTATCATCCGCCATCTCTACACTTGCTAGGAAAATGTCGACAGTGCTGGGAAATACGTATGAGACAGCGAGTGAATGTGTCGGCCCGCCCAAGTGTAATATTATGCGTCTGGGCGCCTCTGTCCCGACCGCCCTGGGACATCCCTCTGGGCCATAAAAGCTTTGTTTACGATCAATAACAATGTGTGGAAGTGGCGCCTGAATGTCTGAATGTCAGCGAACGGCTCCACCATCTCGTATACAATCACAAACCACCGATTCTCAAACTGTCTCATGTAAATCAATCTCTCCCTGCAGCCGTTTTTTCATAATAAACCCACGCTTTTGCTTTACCGGCAGAGGCAAAGTATTGAGAACGCACTTTTTTTAAAAAATTTATTCCAACAAAAGAGAAAAACAGCGCCCGGGTCTTAAGTTAATAAATAATAATAACAATATTACGGCCGAAACAGTCTCCTGATAATATACAGTTTATGTGCGTGATGTTGTGTAATAATATTTATATATCTATATTTCTATACTAATATTATAAAGAGGTAAAGTTTGTGTTGTTGTAGGAAGTAATCTCTGGATCTACAGAACCGATTTTCAAAATTCTTTTAGCAATAGAAAGCTACGTTATTCGTGAGTGTCATAGGCTATATATTAATCTGAAAAATTAAAAGACTTTTCCGTAGTAGTCGGATTTGCAAAGGAGGTCGGAGAAAAAACGGTCGAACGAAAACGTTTTTTACGAACGCTGCTTAACGATGAGAGATATATGATTGAGTTTTAGAGAAAAGTTGTAGAGCTTGATAATGCCTACAAAAAAGACAACGACAGCATATGTCTAACTTTTATATTTAAGTCACAAATAGTAGTTTTTCATATTAAACAAATAATTGAAATCGTTAGGTCATGTTTATTTGTCATATTCACAACAATTATGAATTCATATCAAAATAAGTAAATTTATCGTCTCAAGTGTTAAAACAAAATACTTTTCCCTTTTATTGCATATAATTTCCCTTTTACTGCATAAATAGTTACAGAGATAATACGCTCACAAATAAGACACTCATAAGAAGACACTCACAAATAACGGTAATTGGCATTCAAATACATACATACATATTCATATGCAGTAAAAATATAACCCTTCTTTTGGCAGTCAGGAAATAAGTCATAGCACTCAGTACTAACCGAACCACACTCATAATTTCATCACAGGTAAAAAGTTTTACCGCCCAACGAAGTGGGCACGGGTCAGCTGGTTATGTTATATAATCATGTTCTCTCGATTTGTGAGTGTGTATGATAGAGTAGGATGAGTGTGTCTATATGTGTGATTGTGATGTGTGTTTAATGGGTGTGTGTAAGTACATCTACGTGTATGTGTCATAGTTGTGTATATATGACAGTGTGTGATTCTGCACAGGTATGTATCTGTTCAAGCTTTTATGGTCTGGTCTATTACCGCTCTAATAAACTCGTGTTTGCTCATTGAGAATATGTCTAGTTCCTGAAACGATTCATCGTAGGCTTCCGATGCAGAGTTGAATTCCTTGCTTGATTTGTATGGAGTCTGGGTACATTGAATATACCCTTGGGTGACGATTTCGGCGCAATGGGACATTTAAGGCTATTCTGCTAAGAATTTGTGGGCTGTCGATATGATGTGAAAGTACGTCAGTGTGTGTAAGTGAGTGTATTCCTCTACGATAGCTCTCAAACGTTACATACGATTGAGTTGAAATGGCCTATTGGCATCATTTGGTCATGGCAAGAGTTGAAAAGATGATTGTTGAAATCGTCGATATGATGTGAAAGTACGTCAGTGTGTGTAAGTGAGTGTCTTCCTCTACGATAGCTCTCAAACGTTACATACGATTGAGTTGAAATGGCATATTGGCATCATTTGGTCATGGCAAGAGTTGAAAAGATGATTGTTGAAATCGTGACTCCCCTTTTAGTTCTTGAGTCTTACGGATGAAAAATATATATATTGTTATTTGTTTTTAATTTTTTTTAAATGAAAAGTTGCTTATTTCCTCACATTGATTAACCTACTCCAAGGATGTAACTAATTAGCCCCTTGAGTGGCAAACGGGACAATTGTCCCACAATTGAAATTACCGTAGAGCGGCAAAGGGGACATCTGTCCCAGCCGATATCGGCGCCGATGTTTTCCAATTATTTACTCTTGATACCTTACATAAATCATACGGCCTGTGGTATGTGCGAAAATAGGAGAAGATTCTCTGTCGTTAACTCGTTGGTTCATTATTTTTCATACAGTCGCCATTTTTTAGTCTATGATTGAACCAAACCAAACCAAAAACTTCAATATTCATGTTGATTTTCAACACCGAATATTTTTTTATTTTGGTATGGGATAAGTAAATCGAAGTCATAGGTTGAATGAAGCATATTATAATTATTATAAAAGTATTCGCAATTTCTTGCATAGGAAAATTTATTTCCAGAAAAAACATAGAAATGTTGGACAAGGCAGTTTTTTTCTGTACCACAATTTTGACAGATAATTCTGAATAATGCTTATTGCTTTGCAAAACGACGCTACACTTATCTAATAGCAAATTTCAACAGGAACATAAAACAGGTCTTCTTTATACGATCCGTATAGTAGTTTCGGAGTAATCGTCGTTTTCCTGAAATGCTATATTTTTGTTGTGATGTAATCTTCTTCTTCGCGTTCTCTAAGAGAAACTACAATTCAAACGTCAGCACTCGAGGTATTAAAAACTCAGCCTGTATATTGGCCTTTTTATCCGGGTCCCGATAGTGGATAACCGCCCAATACATTTTTGTCGAAAGTTTGCGAAACAACGGTAGAAATTGACGCTTATATTGACAAATAGGCGTGGTCCCCTTCCGATGGCCGTCCGCCGACTCAGTGAATGGAAGTAAAACAAAACTAATGTTATTTCCTCCGCGGAAATATAGGATAATATCTCGTCGAGTGTGCGCCTAGGCCCTTACATATTTCCTGCGCCCCACTCTCTGCCCTCATGCCACAGAATAATCGGAGAGGTCTGTTTATTTGGAACAGATGTGACACGAATGAGAATAGACAGCACTGAGTAAAATATTGGATTGCTTATTACATTACCATTTTCTTATTACAGTTTTATACAGAAGTAGTGGTAATACCCGGCATTGTTAGTGTTATATAAGTTCTCAAATAACTATTTATACCAATTTTGATATAGATCGGTTGAACGGTATATAAGTTGACGTACTGCAGTGTCAGGAGTTAATGGGCCCTTACTGAGTTGGCCACGAAGACCCATTCTGTTCAGGGTTGGTCACACTCACAGGTCAACACCCATCCGGCGCCCAACCATGCATGAAGTGTGAGCCCGGGCAGGACTCTGGCCTCAGGGCTAGTTTCCTCTAGGAATCAACCTTCTGCGCTCACTTCAGGGAGATAGAACGACTAATCGCTAAAAGTTCCTGAGGTGACGGGCTCGCCCGCTGTAGTCGATAACTCTAGTTGCAGCGTCATTTATTGGCGAGTTACAACAAAGTGAATAACGCAAAAATATTATGCGCCTTCAAATGTCTTTGTATAGGTACCATTTCTCATGGCAATCGGTTGAGTGGTTTAGAAGTTGATGTACTGCAGCGCCATCTGGTGGTGAGTTATAATAAAGCGAATAGCGCGAAAATATTATGCGTTCTCAAATGTCTACGTATACCAATTTTCATAACTGTCGTCTGAGCGGTATAGAAGTTGATGTGCTGCAGCGCCATCTGGTGGCAAGTTACAATAAAGTTAACAGCCCGAAAATATTATTCCGCCTCAAATGTCTATGTATACCAATTTTCATGGCGATTGGTTGAGTGGTATAGAAGTTGATGTGCTGCAGCGCCATCTAGTGGTAAGTTACAACAAATCGAATATCATAAAATCCTTATTCATGAAAAAATACTTTTATGTGCCAACATTCATGATGATCGATCAAACGGTTTCGCCGTCTATTAAACTCGGACAGACAGATAGACAGAAAAATATATATACCTAACGGATATATATTTTTTTGTTAATATTCAGGTTATTTTAGGCTTTTCCTATCGCTTTCTTTCAAGATTCAACCTTAACAAACATGACAGCGAAATATCTTCGGAGAAAGAAAATATATGCGCGTCATTATCCAGGGATAAATCACCCAGATCGTTCATACAGATAGGATCGTTCATATAATAGGAACAACAAGGATCCCAAGACACTACCTTAGGGTACACCATACTTAACGAACGTTTTGTCACTTATATGGTCATTAACCCTTCAGGCCTCGGCCCCTCAGCCGAATAAAAAGTTGATGTCCCATAAAAAAATTTGAAAAAATTAGTAAAAAAATTGAATTATAACACTGTCTCACCAAAACATTTATTACTACCAAACCACTGTACCCATAATTAAAATGAAACATATTAACATAATAAAACATAATAAAATAAAACAAATTAAAATAAAATAAAATTAAAACGGGGCCGTCACTCTGAATCGTGTTGTGGCAGATATCGGCTAATCGGGGCTCAAGGGGTTAATAGTAGTTAATTGAGGTTTATCCTCAAAGTAGCTTCGAAACCACGTGTTGTACCTGCCGTCGACGCCAAATTTAAAATGTATTTGGCATTGAATGTCTCGCGAAACCATATCAAAAGCTTTAGATAGCTCGAGGAATATTCCGATGGTTTTCTTTCCCTTGTCCTTGTCTATATTGCCTAAATTGTATTCACAATATCTATGTATTAATTAATGTATTATGACTTCCCCGTTCCCACGTGCGTGTTCCCCTCTGTATATCCCTTATGTGTGTTTATTTTTTAGAAAAAACATTGGAAACTTGTGATTAGCTTGGTCTTTCAATTTTAGTAATTTTCTTAATAATGTATTGAAACAGCTATATGTTTCATGAATAAAAATAAAATAAAAATATTAAGGTCATTTCTTGGAAGTCAGGAAGCTTCATGCGCGACTTCTAACAGGATGGCGCCTAGACTTTAATAGTAATTGTATGTTTATCAAGCTTACATTATTGAGTATTGTTAGCCGCATCGAAGGTGTACCTTGGGCCGGATTTGCAATTCCTGCTCTTGATTTTTTTAATTTATTAGTATTTTAGCCTAACTTATAGATTGGCAGCCAACATGCCGAAACCCGAACTTTGACACAAGAGAAACGGCAAAGTAGCGTCTTTCCAAAACTTGACGCTTCTGATATATCGATAGACACTTCTTGCCTAATCTATGCATATACCCCGTTACATCATATTATTCGACCGAGAGATGTGGAATCGGGGAAAACATCACTTCCGGCCATATTTATGCAGCAGAATTGATTATTCGACGTCTTAGCAAGTTTTGGCAACCCCTCCGCGTCGGCGACATACAGGTGGCGCTGAGAGCTTTGTCCGGCGAAACTAATATCAATTTATTAAGACATATGTAATAACATTGACAATGATTGGTGTTTTAAAGAAGACTAAAGACGATAACATTAGTAACATTTAGTTATTAGTGCTATTTATCGCATTTTAATATAGGCTGATTACATCAAAGAAATAATACTGAGAGACAAGGTCTACCTCATCTACCTGAATAATTAGGAACTTATTTATTACGTTTTGTAAACCGTATACCAAATTGATGTTTTTATTTAAATAATATTAAAATAACAAGAGCTATGATTTAAGAATACGTTTGTTATTATAATATTATTTTACTATCTGACCCGGGCCCACTTCGTTGGGCGGTAAAACTTTTTACTTGTGATGAAATTGTGAGTGTGGTTCGATTAGTACTGAGTGCTATGACTTATTTCCTGACTGCCAAAAGAAGGGTTATACTTTTACTGCATAATATGTATGTATGTATTTGCATGCCAATTTGACTATATTACTGTTATTTATGAGTGTATTCTTTTGAGTGTCTTATTTGTGAGTGTCTTATCTCTTTAACCATTTATGCAGTAAAAGGGAAATTATATGCAGTAAAAGGGAAAAGTCTTTTGTTTTAAACACTTGAGACGATAAATTTACTTATTTTGATATGAATTCATAATTGTTGATAATATGACTAATAAATATAACCTAAGAATTTAAATTGTTTTTTTTAAATATTTTAAAAATTACTATTTGTGACCTAAATATAAAATTTAGGCATATGCTGTCGTTGACTTTTTTGTAGGCATTACTAAGCTCTACAACTTTTCTCTAGAACTTAATCATATATCTCTCATCGTTAAGGCAGTGTTAGTTAGAAACCTTTTCGTTCGATCGTTTTTTCTCCGACTTACTTTACAAATCCGACTACCACGAATAAGTCTTTTAATTTCTCAGATTAATAAATAGCCTATGATACTTATAGGTAACGTGGCTTTCTATTGGTAAAAGAATTTTCAAAATCAGTTCAGTAGATCCAGATATTACTTCCTAAAACCTCACAAACTTTACCTCTTTATACTATTAGTATAGATAACGTAATAGCGTGTCTACAGCCCCACCACTGTGTGCCGCCATACTGTTATATCAAAAAAATCTCCATATTGAACATAATAAGAGAAGATTAATCAAATTTTGTAAAGTCCTAGCCGCCAAATCGTAGCATGACATTGAGCAATCTACTACGCTATGTCAAGATAGTTAATCGATGGTCATATAGAAGAGCAATGATAACTTGGGTTGTCGAATACAGCGGGCGAGCCCGTCACCTCAGGAAGTTTTAACGATTAGTCGTTCTATCTCCCTGGAGTGAGCGTAGAAGACTTGGGGACAAAACAGTCCACCATCTCTCAGTCACCAGCTACGTCACAAGCCCGTAAGAGGCAACGCCTTTTAACCGCGAGCAAGGGCGCGAGTGTCGGCCCGCCAGGTAACATACTGGCTATCTCGCGGTAAAGGCGTTGGCTTCTTGCGGGTTGTGGCGTAGCTAGACGTCGGATTTGTAATGTCCAAAGTCTTCTACGCTCACAGCACGGTCGATAGAACGATGAATCGTTAAAACGTCCTGCGGTGACGGGTTCGCCCGTTGTGGTTGACATCTCAATATGTTAGATTGGCTTACGCCGCACGGTGCGCAGACCGTCCAGGAGCGCCAGAAGTTTGATTCCCAGGGGAAACTGACCATAAGGCCAGAGTCCTACCCAGGATCGCACTTCATGCGAGCAACTTCATGCGAGCATAAGAGCAATGATAGAAAAAAATCGTATTTTTAATTATTTATTACATTTTATTTCGAGATACTGTATAGGAGGGTTAAGTGCACCATCTATGCGTGGTTAGATACTGTATAGGAGGGTTAAGTCACCATCGGTGCGTCGCCATACTGCCAAACAATGAGCGCTTCCATATTATACAAAAGAGAAGAGTATTGAATATTCGGAACTACTAAGTTTTCAAGCTGATTAGGGGAAGAGTTGATAATCCTAGCATGCTAGCGAAGGTTTGTCCCTTTGTTCCGGACAATTATAATCGTGCTCGCACTCATAATCTATTTGCGGAGCCGTCCTCGCGCACCAACCTAAGTCGATGGAGTCTGCTTACCCGAGATTTGCGGCACATAAATGCGCTATGTTCGACAGCGTCAGATTTTGATATTTTTACAGCGAGCCCGCATCTCTTCAAGGTGTGGGCATTGCGCTACTTGTTTATGTCAGAATAAAATAAATTGTGTTCACACTTTATGTATGTACTGTAAGTTTGTAAGTTTTTCTATTCTTAATGCCTGTATTTGTATTTAACGCTTATTTAAACATGTTGTGTATGTATGCACCTTTAAGAATTTTTATTATTTTTGTATATTTATGTGTTTATTGCATATCAACGGATTTGCTCATGAAATAAATAAATAAATAAATAAATAAATAAATAAATAAATAAATGAGTCCCATCTATACGTTTTTTTCGTAGTAAAATTATAGCTACCAATTCGCAGTAGGCCGTTGAGCGATTTAATATGCTATGGTTGTCGTAAGACTCTGCATTTGTTAGATCATTGGTAGCAAAGTCCTTACACGGCTAATCCGACACGACTCAGACTAATTTTTCTAGATTCTAACTCGACGAAAATATAATAATCTCAAAAAACAAGGAGGGATCTTATCTATGTATTTTTCCGTACTGGCACTTTCAATTTGGATTACTTCGGTTTCAATTTTAATTTAACCCCTCCTATCGCGGGGTATAAGTTTAGTCGTCTTTTCTGCCCGGGACAGTTTTGCGCGTGAAGTCGATGGCCTTGAGAAAAACGACCATAACTTTTAAACTACTATACGCATCGTAAAAAGAATAACTGTAAAATAATCACACTGAAATTTGAAATTTATAATATTATAACCTTATCTCGTCAAACAATTAAGATAATAATGAATAAATATTTTAAAAGTTGGCATTTTACGCAGCGCGGAGCATTGGTTAGATACAATTTTAGCATTTGTAATTGTCTAACCAAAAATGGTTAACTCAAATAGGAAGGGTTAATTGATTTTAATTTAAGCAATTCACAAAAAATATTACACATTAGAATTAAGAAACACCAAATAAAATATCATATAACTAAAACACAGCAATAAATTTAATTTAATTGTTAAATGATGCCCTCTGACCGATGTCGCCCAACAAAGCAAAGCTTGTGCTTCGGCGGACATTCCATAAACATAGGTACGATAATACGTAGAAAAAAATACACGTAAAACAAAATTAAAATATATATATTTATAAGAAAAATTAAGGTGCTCTCTAGACGAACAAGCATGTTTGTCAAGCATCGCGTCGTGGGCTGGGAAGGGATCGTAAACCGCAGGAAATACGCATTTTTTTTTTATATTTACCAAAAATGCCTAATTTTGTAGTTTTATACCTGGAAGTCACGTCATTCATTAATCAATTACGTCTAATTAACGCGACTCCCTGGTATAAACTACAAAATAAGGCATTTTTGGTAAATGTAAAAAAAAAAACGCCTATTTCCTGCGGTTTACGATCCCTTCCTAGGCCGCGACGCGATGCTTGACAAGCATGCTAGATCGTCTAGAGAGCCCCTAAAAGGCTACTTGATAATTTTATTTAATACACTGCCATTAAATTATAAGTTACGTAAATTAATTCAAAGTAATATTATTCCTTGTTTAAATCGGTTACTGAAATATTTTCAAGTGCAACATTATAAAAAATTAAAAAACGCGTTTCGGTCCAATATTATAATTACAGCTGCTTGCACTCTAGTACACCAGTTAACGCAATTATGTACTATCAAGAACTGTAAAAAAATATGGCGAAACTCATGATTAACAAAATAACCTTTCAATCGCTCTTCCCCAGTGTCGAAACAGTCGCAGTTACGGGAGTTCCGACTGGAGACTAATGGGCCCTAATGGGCCCTTGCTGAGTTGGCCACGAAGACCCATTCTGTTCCGGGTTGGTCACACTCACGGGTCAACACCCATCCGGCGGCCTCCACGCATAAAGTGCGAGCCCGGGCAGGACTCTGGCCTTAGGGCTAGTCTCCCCTAGGAGTCAACCTTCTGGCGCTCCTGGACGGTCTGCGCACCGTGCGGGGTAAGCCAATCGATTGTGCACACTGACTAACAGTCAAGGGAGTCTGGAAGCAGTACTGTTTCATATAGAGCGGGGGTGGTCGCGGACATTACGGCGACTGCTCTTGAAACGACCATCGGCTACCCGATTCTGGGTGAACAGCCAAACAAAGGATGCCGTGGTCGGCGATAGATTCGGTTTACACCGTTTCACCGCTTGGTAAGGGAGAGGTCCGCGCAAGCGACCTCGAACTCGTAACCAATCGAGAGACCGCAGTAATCTGGTCGCAATTGGAAGTAAGGGTGTGAGTGTAATCCCGCTGGGTAATATACCTGGTTATCTCGCGGATAAGCCGTTGGCTTCTTACGGGCATGAGCTTGACGATGAACTGTTTTGTCCAAGTCTTCTGCACTCACTTCACGGGAGATGATAGAACAAACAATCTTAATAAACTCTTTAAAGAGGCTCAACTTTTGGATGCTAGGTTATTATTTATTAAAACTGCACTACGTTGGGTTTTCGCGGTCAAACAAAATATATCTTTTATTATTACGCACACGAAACCTACTAGACAACTCATGAGTGATAATTTGAATGTACCTAAGATGAAGACGACCTTCGGACAGCGACACTACTCTTTCATAGACACTACAAGACTTTATAATAAATTAAGTAGTGACATAAAAACCAGCCCCAATTGTCATTTGTTTAAAAGCAAAATAAAAAAATGGCTGTTGCAAGAAGAGCGTTTATCTATCCATGCCATGATCGATGTAGTAGAATAAGTTGAAGCTACCTTAACATATTATATCGTGTATATATGTATGTATGTGGGAGCTAATGGGCCCATGATGAGGTGGCCACGATGACCCATGTGTTCAGGGTCGGTCACACTCACGGGTCAACACCCATCCGATGGCCTCCACGCATGGGGTGCGAACCTGGGTAGGACACTGGGTCAACCAGTCTCCCCTGGGGATCAAACCTCTGGCGCTCCTGGACGGTCTGCGCACCGAGCGGCGCAAGCCAATCGACTGTGCTCTCCGACTAACAGTCAGGGGAGTCTGGGAACTGTATTGTTTCTTATAGAGCGGGGGTGGTTGTCTACCTTACGGCGACTGCTCTTGAAATGACCATTGGCCATCCGATCCCGGTTCAGAGTCGGGCAAAGGACGCCTTGGTCCGCGATAGATTCGGTGCACACCGTTTCACCGCTTCGTAAGGGAGAGGACCGCGCAAGCGACCTCGAACTCGGAACCAATCGAGAGACCGGAGAAATCTGGTCACAATTGGAAGAGAGGGCGCGAGTATCTCGAGCCCGCCGGGTTTATTCCTGGCTAACTCGCGGTAAGGCGTTGGACTCTCACGGGTTGTGACGTAGCTGGACGTAGAATTGTACTGTCCAAAGTCTTCTACGTTCACTGCAGGGCGACAGAACGACTAATCGTTAAAACGTCCTGTGGTGACGGGCTCGCCCGTTGTAGTCGACACCGCAAGATATGTATGTATGTGTTTATATGTGTATTCTAATGTATTTAACATTTCTATTTCCTACATAATATTTTAATTTTGATTAAATTTTTATTATTATATATATTTATTATATATATA
>OX155972.1:9979160-10082387 GCA_944548615.1 Micropterix aruncella | reverse complement strand
ATATGATATCCATCTGAAAGATCACTTGAAAGAGTGCATTGACAAAAGTAAAACACTTCATGGTTTGCCAAAGGGGGGTAAAGAAATGGATCATTATTAACGTTTTTGTCAAAAACAACTTTTAATAAAATTATCCTAGCAGTCGGTGAACTTATATGTAAGAATATTTGTCTGGAGGTACGAGCAGCTGGTATGTTGTTTTTGCAAGTAGATATCACTCAGGATATTACGTGCAAAGACCAATGCTTAATTATAATACGCTACGTGACAGATGCTCGTGTACATGAAAGACTTCTCGCTGTCGTAGAAAGTGAATCGTCAACTGGAAAGGATATGTTTTCCTTAATTGATGCAGTTTTAAAGTCTGTAAATGTAGATATAAAAAGATGCATCGGTAATTCAACGGATGGGGCAGCAAATATGCAAGGCCAATACAACGGATTTTCTTCATGGCTATCAAAAGAGTCTCCTGGTCAAATTCACGTTTGGTGCTACGCACATGTACTGAATTTAGTATTAGGAGATACTACTAAGTCGGTTATTGAAAGTGCATTATTGTTTAGTTTGTTGAATGACGTTGCAGTATTCCTTCGCGAATCGTATCAACGCATGGATGTTTGGGAAAAAAACTAAAGAGAACGGCAATATGAAAAGACTCTCAACTATTGGCGAAACACGTTGGTGGTCAAAAGATACGGCCCTCAAGAAAATTTTTGGGTCATTTTCAAAACCAGAATCGTCTTTGTATGTTACATCATGACATTGGCAACAATACAACAAAATGTCCACTTCAAGCCAGAAGAACGTGTGAAAGCGAAAGCATACTTAGAATCGTTGCTCAAATACGAAAAGATAATTAAAGTAAGAGTTCATAAAAAGTAGGAGTTCATAACATTATTTTTGATACAGTTACTGCGAGCATGGATCGCCGATTTCTTGCAAATAAACAATTATATGCTGATTTTTCTTACCTCGATCCAAAGCGTTTCCCCGAAATAAGAAAAAATGGTCTTAAATCTGGTGAACTCGAAGAGTTAAGCAGACACTTGACGAAATTTGATGAAAAAGCCACCAGCGAAAATTTGCGGATTGAATTGGAAAATTTGACGTTGCATTGGGATAATCTTAAAAATTCAGAATCGGAAGATTATAAGATCATTGTAGAAGATAATGATAATGAAGGTGCCGTAGAAACGACGTTGGATAAACAAGTAATGACACTTTCAAAGCATGTGAGATACGTAGTGCATGTAAAAATTGTTCGATTTGTGTTTCAAAATTTTACATAGATTTAATCTATTGAGCAGTGCCTATAAGTCTATTGCACTAGGCTATAAATTTCTGCTTACATTATCATTAAGCCAGGTGGCATGTGAAAGGAGTTTTTCTACCACAAAAATTATAAAAAATCGAATAAGGAGCAGTTTGTCTCCTCAAAATTTAAATTCGTTCATGTTGATGGCGGTAGAAAAAGATCTCTTAACCCTTGGAGTAAATGGGTATTTTCATGGATGCATCTGTCTCTTTTGCAGGATTTTCGGCGACATCGACCTAAAAGTACTATAACTACGAAACTACTACACCAATCATAAAAAGAACAACTGCACAATGATTGCATTGAAATTTCGAATATAGAATATTGAAATATCATTTTGTAAAACAATTAGATAATTATGAATAAATATGAGAACGTCAAGGAAGTGAAATAAACGCGGAACCAAATCTGGTCGTATCATACTCAACGGATAATTGTTTCAGAACCAGATTTGGTCGTATCATACTCAAGGGGTTAATGAATCTAGACTCTGACGAAATAATAGACAAAGTAGCCGAAAGCAGTGAGCTTCTCCGGAAGTCACTAACTTAACTTACATACTTAGATAGATTAGAAACATTTGTCTTTAATAATAATATCAAAATATATATGTACTTCGTTTTTTTTTCTGAGGGGCCGACCGGATTCAAAACGCCCGGGCCGATTTTAAGTCCCAGTCCGGCCCTGCTGGGAACTGTATTGTTTCCTATAGAGCGGGGGTAGTTGTCTACCTTACGGCGACTGCTCTTGAAATGACCATTGGCCATCCGATCCCGGTTCAGAGTCGGGCAAAGGACGCCTTGGTCCGCGACAGATTCGGTGCACTCCGTTTCACCGCTTCGTAAGGGAGAGGACCGCGCAAGCGACCTCGAACTCGGAACCAATCGAGAGACCGGAGAAATCTGGTCACAATTGGAAGTGAGGGCGCGAGTATCTCGAGCCCGCCGGGTTTATTCCTGGCTCACTCGCGGTAAGGCGTTGGACTCTCACGGGTTGTGACGTAGCTGGACGTAGAATTGTACTGTCCAAAGTCTTCTACGTTTACTGCAGGGCGACAGAACGACTAATCGTTAAAACGTCCTGTGGTGACGGGCTCGCTCGTTGTAGTCGACACCACAAGATGTTAGTCGGAGTGCACAATCGATTGGCTTGCGCCGCACGGTGCGCAGACCGTCCAGGAGCGCCAGAGGTTTGATTCCCAGGGGAAACTGAACAGGGCCAGAGTCCTACCCAGGTTCGCATCCCGTGCGTGAAGGCCGTCGGATGGGTGTTGACCCGTGAGTATGTCCGACCCTGAACACATGGGTCTTCGTGGCCAACCCATCATGGGCCCGTTAGCTTTCGTTAGGGCCCGTTAGCTCTCGTTAGGGCCCGTTAGCTCTCCACTCTGACCAACTGTCGGGGGAGTCTGGAAGCAGTACTGTTTCCTATAGAGCGGGGGTGGTTGCGGACCTTATGGCGACTGCTCTTGAAACGACCATCGGCTATCCGATCCTGGGTGAACAGCCGGGCAAAGGACGATGTGGTCCGCGATAGATTCGGTATACACCGTTTCACCGCTTCGTAAGGGAGAGGTTCGCGCAAGCGACCTCGAACTCGTAACCAGTCGAGAGACTGGAGTAATCTGGTCACAATTGGAAGTAAGGGCGTGAGTGTAAGCCCGCCGGGTAACACTCCTGGCTATCTGGCGGGTAAGGCGTTGGTCTCTTACGGGTTTGTGGCGGGGCTAGACGGTGGACTGTTTTGTCCAAGTCTTCTGCGCTCACTCCAGGGAGATCGAACGACTAAACGTTAAAACTTCCTGAGGTGACGGGCTCGCCCGTTGTAGTTGACAACCCTAGTTGGTAATATATATAAATTAATGGTGGGTTTAATTTTATTTCAATTACTTGCTACTTTACTTCGCTATAAGCCAAGCGTTACTGTGAATGGGCACGCTGGCCTACCTCACAAAGCAACCAGGACTACTACATCGACCAGGAAGCGACACTGGCAGAAATGCGGCCGTGTCGCGCACTGCATTATTACTTTCATTATATCATATTGTTATGAATAACAGGGCCCTTGTAGGGTTGGCCATGATCAACCTATCCGGCGGCCTCCACGCATAAAGTTCGAATCCGGGTAGGACTGTGGCCTTAGGGCTAGTTTCCCCCAGGAGTCAACCTTCTGGCGCTCCTGGACAGTCTGCGCACCGTTCGGCGTAAGCCAATCGATTGTGCATTCTGACTAACAGTCGGGGGAGCCTGGAAACAGTACTGTCTCCTATAGAGCGGGAGTAGTTGTCGACCTTGCGGCGACTGCTCTTGAAATGACCATCGGCTACCCGATTCCGGGTGAAGATCCGGACAAAGGATGCCGTTGTCTGCAATAGATTAGATAGAAGGGAGAGGACCCCGCAAGCGACCTCGAACTCGTAACCAAACGGGAGACCAGAGTAATCTGGTCGCAACTGGAAGTAAGGGTGCGAGTGTCAGCCCGCTGGGTAACATGGCCATCTCGCGGATAAGGCGTTGGCCTCTTATGGACATGTGGCGGAGCTTGACAGCGGACTTTTTTGTCCTGAGTCTTCTGCGCTCACCTCACGGGAGAAAGAAAGATCATATTTCGTTAAAACTTCCTGAGGTGATGGGTTCGCCCTAGTTGACAGTTCTATTTGTCATGAGTAACAAAAATATCTATGAAATAAATTAATATCTCATCACTACATTTCCTATCTCGTAGCTGCTGCTGCAGCATTTTCACATTTATCTCGTCATCAGGGCCATATTGGACGGTCAGACGAGGAGGCGGGGGAGGGTTTGGGTTGCCTGCAAGCGGCCAGATGGCGCCACTTGTTAATGTGACAACGAGTAGAGATACCACGGCCTATCTGTCCAATTTGCGACCGAATCGTTTGTCGCTTTTGTTTATTACTATTTGTGGCGCGAGTAGGCGGTATCTGGATTCGGAATCGCGTAACATTAATTTCAAATGCACATTTGATCGACGCAGTAAATTATTTATTCTGAAATTGACAATAACACGAAACGAATAGGGTACATAACTCAAATGTATCCTCAAATGTAACTCAAATGAATTGTAACACGTGAATTTATTCGAAATGTAATTTCTTTATTTCTGTATTCTTTATTGAGAAATCACACAGTATTCAAATTCAAAATTCTTTATGAATCTATAATATTACATATATTTTTAAATTCAAAGCCATCCTGACTAGGCCTCGCCTGTACTAAGGTAGGCTTAATATAAAAGAAGGTAGAGTGGTGTTTGTAACTTGCTGTATTATCTTTGTATATTATTATGTTAAATTTAAGAAGATAGATATGTCTCCAAAATAATAAAACGTAATAATATTAAATTTAGGTATATATGTACATATAAATATATACGTAAATACATAAATAAATATATACTTTATAGGTAAACATAAAATAATGCTATATATATATATATATAGATATATATATATATATATATATATATATATATATATATATATATATATATATATATATATATATATATATATATATATATATATATATATATATATATATATATATATATATATATATATATATATATATATATATATATATATATATATATATATATATATATATATATATATATATATATATATATATATATATATATATATATATATATATATATATATATATATATATATATATATATATATATATATATATATATATATATATATATATATATATATATATATATATATATATATATATATATATATATATATATATATATATATATATATATATATATATATATATATATATATATATATATATATATATATATATATATATATATATATATATATATATATATATATATATATATATATATATATATATATATATATATATATATATATATATATATATATATATATATATATATATATATATATATATATATATATATATATATATATATATTTTATATACATATATCTCACAAATCGTGCTCAATAACTTTTCGTCTTGAAATTTAAATATCGAACGAACTTATGATGATTTCATTTACTAATTTTACAGTTGAAAATCGAATCGAAATCGAAAATTTTAATGCGAAAAAGTGACAACCGTTCATTACACATTCCACTATAGCGTATTGCCATGTCTCGTTCACACGAACTAATTTCCGATTTTAGTTCACGAAGAAACGCAATCGAGCCCATTGCCTACTCGTTTGAGGCTAACCGAGAAACGAACCGAGCCGCCCGCGGCAATTCAACGGGACCCAACCAGGTTCCTTCGCCGGTCGATAGAGGGCGCTCGTTATTTAAATTATGAATTTAATATTCAGATGTAATCAGTCCTTGGCTACTTTCCAAAAAAGTCTTGTGGTGACACAACCGATTTTTAAATATTTAATCCAACAGAATTCTTCTGTATAATAAAATATTTCATCAGCCAGAAAGCTTTCTAAGAAGCATTTTAATATTTTTTTGTTTTATGGTTTCTTTTTGTTTATTTTTTTGATTTTGTCACTCATGCATAATCCATGTTTCCGATCCACATTAATATCAGCATTATAAAATGATAATTGTGCTCATCATTAATTGAACGTCACATTGAGATATAAATCATCGCCAATCCGTTGCCCAAACGGTGGTAATCCCGCACCATAGATTAGTCGCTGTAATGATTACATAGCGTATTAGATTAGTCAACGTCGTACTACAATTTGCTAACAAGAATTTTAATACGAAACGCAACGTGTAGATAGCATTCGTAGTTCCAAAAGTTCATTAATCTTTTAATATTATTTTCAATATGGCGACTTTCGGGTTATAACAGTATGCCTGCGCACTGAAGATGTCGCTCTTAGCACCGCCTATACGGTATCAAATAATAACGTAATAACAAGCGATTTTTTAAATCATAACTATTATTATATTAATATTATTTACATTAAAAAATCATTTTTTTATTTGTTATACAATTTTTCAATATATAATAATTACGCAATTTAATGTTGACAGAGTCTAATATTTGGCACTAATATTTGTCTGTCTTGGCACTAATACTGTCTTGATGAAACTCAGAACGGGCTATCGTAATCGAATGCATATACAACATTTCGTGTCTGTGCTGTTGGCCGTTGAGGATTCCCCTCGTCGAGAGCCAACCCTGGTTGCAGCAGCCATCTCATGGTGAAACTTAGAACGGGCTATCATAACTGAATGCGTTTTCAAAATTTCGTGTCTGTGCTGTTGACCGTTGAGGAGTCTCTTCCTCGGGAACCAACCCTGGGTGTAGAATAAGGAAATGCTTACCATAAAAAAATGCATTGTCATCGGAACTGAACCAATATGTATAATTTTAACTTCAAATAATAATATTTAAGGAATTCTATTAATTCCTCGTGGATCGCATCATCAGAATAATATTAAACAGTGTCTGTGCTGTTGGCCGTTGAGGATTCCCCTCGTCGGGAGCCAACCCTGGTTGCAGCAGCCATCTCATGGTGAAACTAAGAACGGGCTATCATAACTGAATGCGTTTTCAAAATTTCGTGTCTGTGCTGTTGACCGTTGAGGAGTCTCTTCCTCGGGAACCAACCCTGGGTGTAGAATAAGGAAATGCTTACCATAAAAAAATGCATTGTCATCGGAACTGAACCAATATGTATAATTTCTTCAAATAATAACTTCAAATAATAATATTTAAGGAGTTTTATTAATTCCTCGTGGATCGCATCATCAGAATAATATTAAACATGGGACCAATCTGTAAGTATATGCTTTCAAATAAAAAAAAGAATTTTCCAAATCGGTTCATAAATAACGAAGTTCTTAGGTAACAAACATAAAAAACCTACAACCGAATTGATAACCTACTCCTTTTTTTGAAGTCGATTAATAACTATAATACGGGGTGTTATTACTGCAGGGGAATTTTTTCTGTGGGTGAATCAATACAAAGTAGTAAGCAAGTTTGGATAAATAATTTTTGGAAAAAACCTTAAAAAAAAATTTTGTATAATTTTTTTTTCATAAAAAAATTTGAAGAAGTTGACGGTTAAATAAAGGTTTAATAAGCATTTGTACGCGCTGGACCATCTAGCGGTGGGTAAACAATATAAGCGACATTTTACCAACCGTTAAATAGCGCATCGTGATCATAGCTTTTCCTACTATTAAAAATAAATTTCTTACTAATCGAAAAAAAATATATATTTTTTAGTTTTCTCCAATAATTATTATTAAAAGTTGCTTACTTCGATGTACTGATTAACCCACAAATAAATACCGTGTAGTAATAACACCCCGTATAACCTGTAATGTAATGAAAATAAAAAAATATAAAAAAAATGATAGTATTGTATATTTTTAATAAATAACCTAAGTAACATAGGTAGGGATATAATATAATATTGACGGATGAAACAAATACCAAATGGTATAAAACCGACGTATTCGTATTCGATTAAAAGGGAATCATGACGCATCTTTTGTACTTATTGTAATGCACACTATCCATAATCTGTGGTTGAATAGTCACCCGCTCTGACACCGTTACCGCCCACCTCATTAATTATATTCTGGGGCGCCGCCCTACGATTGCCAGTATATCCGCCCAAAGCGGCAACATGTATAATTAGCGTAATTTTGGCACAGCTAATAATAATAGCGACACTAATGAGAAAAATAATAATAATAATGAGTTAGTCGAGGGACGCGTCGGGGAATAGGGACAAAGCAGCAGACATTAACGCGTGACTTTCAGGGTCAGGAATTAATTATCATGAATAGGGCAAAAGACAGTATTTTTGAACCGTAACTTTTATACATAGTTTTCGTCAAAGAAACTGGAAATGAAGATTAAACCGTTTTTTTACGGATTTGTTTTTCGAAAGGAAAATATTCTTTTGTTTGTATATTAGAAGATTTTTGAAAAGAAATTAATCCGCATGAAATAAATACTGGAGGATTTAGGCCTTTGTTACTGAGAAAAAATATATAAGAAAGTCAAACATCAAAACGCCTTTCTTCGGTATCCAAGTACAGAGTAAAAAAAGTTGTAAATGATTTTCCATATAATATTTCATGTCAATATTTTTCTGTAAATGAAACCAATAATATATTATTGACTATAGAAAGAACATATTGATTAAGAAGTTAAAACTATATTATATATTTTTCTAGTGTTATGTGTGAATTTCCCATAAAAACTTTGCCGTGCAGTCTTGAGCAACTTGTATACAATTAGATTTTTTATATGTTATTCAACGAGGCAGTCATAGCAGATTATATGATATCATACCAATGTTCTCGGAAAATAAGTACTAATTCAAAAAAAATATTATTATTTTGTAAATTAAAACCCCAATATAACAAATTTACGTAGAAGTCAAATTTCTCTGTGAAATTCCATTTTAAGTTTTGCTGTGCTGTCTGGAACAACATGTATACGATTCGCTTTTTTATATGTTCTGCAACGAGGCACTAATTGTAGATTATACGATATAATTCATGTCATGGTACCCTATACTAAGATATCCGTTTTTGCTACTATGCATGAAAAAAACTGTTTTGAGGATCTCATTATAAATACAGCAATTCAAACCTTATAGACTATAGACAATTAAATAATGTGCATGGTCTGCATAACTTCATTCATAAGTAAATGCAATTAATTTATTTTTAATTGTGGAAGTCTTCTGTGATTTCTTTGTCTCATTCTGCGAAAAAGAAGAGAAGAATATTTTTTTAATTTTGTTGTCTCCTCAAATATACACGGCACCCACCTTTGTAATTGTTGAAATATACTGCGTTGTAATACGATGGCAATCTGCAGTAGCAGCTTTAGCGACCACCATAAATCGCTTGAAATGTATACATATGCAAAGTGTTGCAACTTTGTTAATAAAGCTTGGCTTCGCGGCGGAATAATTCGAATTATTCTCCTTCTTCCTGTATTATATGCTCCTAGATGTTTGGCGAATATTAGACTCTTGTATGTTGTATTTCTTATGTTGTTGTTGTACGTTGTATTTCCTAAACAAAATTTACTTAAATTACATCCTCCAATATTCGCGATGATACATAATAGAAGGCATGTTCAGAAGTTAATTGTAATAAGGCTCTCATGGACAAAGGGAATTTGATTTTGCTGTGATAGTCACATTACCGTGTAGGTTATCTCTTTTAATTTCTAACGAGACTACGCGGGGGTCAGTACGTTCGAAACTGTCGATGTGGCATCATCTTGCGTAAACAATGTCACAACTTCCTTCCGTCAGGTGTGAAATTCGAAGCGATATCTCGACAGGGATCCATTCAACTCCCCGTCTATATAAATGACCTATGTGAATTACCAGTAGGTAAAATCATCACATATGCCAATGACACTGTTATATTATTCAAGCGTTTAAACTAAGAAAACGAGGGCATAAAAATTGATAGAAATTAGATAGAAAACTTAATGTTAACGCTTAATGTTGGAAAAACCAAATACATGCTATTTAGTATGAACACCAGGGGTCAACCCACTACCAATAAAACTATTGTTGTACACGAAAGCGATAGCGTAGAGTCTTGTTACTGTCAGCCTCTGCAAAGAGAAATATCTTGGATATATCTAGGCATCACTATAAATTGCTTTCTCCATTAGGACTCTCATATACATAACGTGGATACGAAGGTGCGAACCCTTGGATATATTTTCAAAGAACTGAGGAAAATTCTAAATTCCAAAACGCTAAAAACTGTTTATCATGCTTTATGCTTTTATCATGCTTATTACTTACAGAGTAATTGGATGGGGTGGATGTGCTAAAACCGTGCTAGAGCCATAGCAAGTTGCGCAGAAATCTATACTAAAAAATATTATTCGTAAACCATATCGCCATCCCAAAAATGAACTTCATATGGAACTTTATCCATTAGCTGATAGTAATAGTAATAATATTATTCAGAGACATCTTTACATTTTTATTCATTTCTGTAATTTATGCCGTCGTGGAAAATACTATATTCCCTTTTATTTTGCTTTTCATCGAATTTGAATGCTCCTTTTTTTAGTGATCACGCCATCTGTTAAAACTTTGTATTTTTTAGTAAATGTTTCAATTAGCGTTTACTAAAGTATAGACAAGTTATCATGTTAGTTACATAATTGCATTTGCATCACAGCGTGGACGGTTCAATACGGATCGACGCCAACTGGCAACAAATTATATATCTAATTCCCAATTGTATCATTTGTTTCAAGAGGTAAATTTACACTGCAGTTGTAACTCTTATCAGTCGCTTCGACTAAGTAACACTATTTATATCATTTTATTACTCAATTAAAATTTCCGAAATATACGGAAATTCATAAAAAACACGAAAGGATTTTTAACGGTATTAACCCTTGAGGTGGCGGTTCGGGCCGGGACAGAGACAGGAGACCAAGATCGCCGCCTTTAGAAAGCTATTCATCGGAATAAAACTCACGACGGCATGTTTTCAACCCTCTAAAATTTCTTTGTAATTTATTTATTAGTTTCAAATATTATTCAAGAGCATTACAGACGAATCCAATTCGCCCTTGAATATTAAAGCTAGAGTGTAAGTCTAAAAATAAATGACTTACATAAATAAATTAATGCTAACATTGAACAAGAAAAAAAACATAAAACTATCAAACTAAATAAAAGACGGATTATGATAAATATGATATAGCAGGGAGTTGCCTTTTTAGCTGCTAAAGGGATAGACAAAAGATGTCTATTTCTGTGGGTAAGGAATTAAGAAGAGCTATAACCCTTCCCACTGGCCTGTCTACAAAAATATTTGTACGATGGTACGGCACATTAAACAATAGACGCGATCTCCTCGCTGTGTAATTTACCGGTACGTACAATTCAAACTCACATAGTATCTCTGGCAAATAAATAGTTCCTTGAATTAATTTATATGCAAATATAATTAGGGAAATATATCGACGCGTTTCAGGACTGTTGTATCCTACCATTCCTAGCACGAAATCGGACGGAAATAAGTATGGATAAATATTGTATTTTCTGTAATAAATATATCTTAAAAATTTTCTTTGAATACGCTCTACCATCTTATATTCAAGTTATATTCAAGTATGCTACGGACCAAACAATTATACAGTAGAAACATTACATGAATATGATTAAACTGTTTGCATGCATGGGTGTTAGTGCACGCATACTAATAATTGTAGCGTATTCAATGATAGGCGCATTTATTTGCGCATATGCCTAATTGCATAAATAGGGAATCGGCCCCGCCCGCGAGTTGTAGCAGCCGAAAAACCGCCGATCGGTGGTATTAAGCCGCAATTATATTAGGGCTACGCCGCGTGTTGCAACGCGTGGGATTGAATTCGGTTTCATATATTTAGTATGAAAATTATTATATTAGACATGGCCCGCGCGAGCTGACGCCATGCAGATCACCCGATTTCGATCGGCGTGGGATCGGTGCAGGTGGTGGGGGAAGCCACGCGTTGGCTCGCTTCTCGCTAGTATATTCAGCCGTGGGCACTGGCCGAGCAAGTGAGCAGACGCATACCTACGTATCGTCAGGGGCGGATCTATATAAGGGCTTTTTGGGCCGCAGCCCAGGGCCCCGTGGATATAAAGGGCCCCAGCATCAATTGAAAATAATGGACAAAATTGAGAATTAAAAAACAAAATCTCAAATTTTCAAAAATCTTATAATAAGGTTGGCAACCCTGAGATCAAATTCTCGCATCTATTTCGGGGGACTCCCCGCCGTTTGTTTTCAGTGTATTTTCTCGCAAACGCAGTCATTCGCAGCGAACAAGCTTCATGTATCAATTTCTCGGTGGATGGGGCGGACCGCTAGCGACAAATTCTTTTGCAATACCTTTTTTAAAAATCTTTATTCATAGAAATAACATATATGTATAGCAGTTGAGTTCCTACCGAGGCTAGTGCCTTGTCAATAGGTAACTAGTAATGAATGTTTGTTTAAATTTTACTTATATTAACTAGCTTTACAAATACTATTACTGCTTGCTTAATTAAGATATTATTACAATTAGTAATAATGTTGTTTTGTCTATTTTAGTGAAAAGTTAAATGTGTGTGTGTGTGTCAGTTGTGTTTGTGTGTCTGTCATATTAAACAAATAAAATATTGTGTTGTCCTCTTTTTTATATATATTGTGTACCTAGTGACCTAGACATCATTATCGAAAACAGTTTTTTGGCAAAATGGCAATTAGTTATTAGCCCCAAGTAATATTAGCCCAGTGCCTAACAAACGCACGGTCCGCCCCTGCATAACGTATTTTATTTCGCATACCTACATATTTTTTTAATATCATTTTTAATAAAAGGATGTATGTAGTCGAATTGTGTTTTTGTCTATCTGAAATCTGAGATGTCAATAGGAAATCTAGTTTCGTCGCTTTCTATTTTATTTACCAATAAATAACTTCGAGTTCTTTTGACTGTTTTATTGGATGCACACAATATTTCCTTTTCTTTCTTTTCTTCTTGAATGGGCTTAACATAAGTAGGTACCTAGGCAATATTTTCCTTACCATCCATATCTAAGTCGGACGAAAATATTGTAGACAAGTGCAGACGATGACGGCCACACTGAACTGACACGAAAATTCGTCAGCACGCGCGGCGACACGACACTGTAGTATATTGTGAAAAAAAAACCGATTTATATGCTGAAAAAAAAAACGAAGTTTTTAATTCAAATACCTAACATATTTTTTTAGACAGTGAAATTGAGTTCTCTAGCTCAAGTTCGAATAGTTTTGTTTATTTTTATTGCAAAATAACGTGTATAGAAAGAATAAATAAGATAAGTTTTATATTTTTATGTTTTTTTTTTCTTGTTCAATGTTAGCATTAATTTAGTTATGTAGTCATTTATTTTTAGACTTACACTCTAGCTTTAATATTCAAGGGCGAATTGGATTCATCTGTAATGCCCTTGAATACTATTTAAACTAATAAATAAATAAATAATCAATGCAATTTCGTGAACATAACCAACAGTTGCTACGTCAAATTATTTTCCCTCATTTCGATATATTGGGCCCGATTGCGTTTCTTTGTGAATTAAAACTGAAATTAGTTCAAGCGAACGAGATAGAGCAATAAGTTAGAGTGGAATATGAAACGAACGATCGTCGATAAAAACTACCTGTCGAACTTATACTCGTCCGAATAAATTTAAACACATTTCGTGCTATAGATTCAGATGCTTTATATGATGCAGGTGGGTAGTTTTACTGCGAAAAAGTGAAAACCGTTCATTACATGCCTAGCGTATTGCCCTGTCTCGTTAACACGAACAAATATCTGATTTTAGTTCACGAAGAAACGCAATCGAGTCCATTATCTACCCCTTTTTGTATATAATCAACTAGCTGACCCGTGGCCACTTCTTTGGGCGGTAAAACTTTTTACTTTTGATGAAATAATGAGTGTGGTTCGGTTAGTAAGGTACTGAATACTATGATTTATTTCCTGACTGCCAAAAGAAGGGTTATATTTTTGCTGCATATGCTGCATATGTATGCTGTATTTGAATGCCAATTTGACTATATTATCGTTAATTCGGAGTGTCTTCTTGTGAGTGTCTTATTTGTGAGTGTCTTATCTCTTTAACCATTTGTGCAGTAAAAGAGAAATTATATAAAGTAAAAGGGAAAAGTCTTTTGTTTTAAACACTTGAGACGATAAATTTACTTATTTTGATATGAATTCATAATTGTTGATAATATGACCAATAAACATGACCTAACGATTTAAATTATTTTTTTAATATAAAAAAACTACTTTTTGTGACTTAAATATACAATTTAGACATATGCAATCACTGAGTTTTTTGTAGTCATTAACAAGCTCTAAAACTTTTCTCTAGAACTTAATCATACATCTCTCATCGTTAAGGCAGCGTTAGTTAGAAACGTTTTCGTTCGACCGTTTTTTCTCCGACTCACTTTGCTAATCCGACTACCACGAAAAAGTCTTTTCATTTCTCGGATTAATATATAGCCTATGACACTCAAAAATAACGTGGCTTTCTATTGGTAAAAGAATTTTCAAAATCGGTTTAGTAGATCCAGAGATTACTTCCCACAACCTCACAAACTTTACCTCTTTATGATATTAGTATAGATGATACTGCAGAGTAAAACAATGGAGTAGCATTAGCCAATGTTACGCGTGTAGATAGACTCCCAATCGCGTCGCATGTGAATATACCCCCCGTGAATTACATAATCTATGCGAAATCTAATGAAGAGCGTGGGTATGGAGCGTCCGGCGCCTCTTTGATATCAGATGCGGGCTAATTTGCTCGTTTGGACCTCCCACCCTTCAATTTGGACCACGCCGCATAATAGAATCGGGCGCTAATGCCGATTCGGGCACTAATGCCGATCGCAGCACCAATTCAATGCAACACAATTAACATACTGTCGTTGAGTACTGCATAGGGATACCTGTGCATTGTCTATTTACCTGCACGTGCTACTGGGAATGCTGCATTGAATACTGTACATAATTCCTGATTATGAAATACAGTCTGTTTAACCTGATATTAAGATAATACCATCCTTGTACGATGCGCTGACCATATTTTTACGCGAAATTTATTTTTGTTTATTTATTTTAGTTTAACTAACAAATAAATGACAGTTAACAATCAAAACATTGTGTAAAATATTATACTAAATTGTTTATTCGACAGGCAGAAATCAATAGTTAACCCTTCGAGGCAG
This sequence comes from Micropterix aruncella, assembly GCA_944548615.1. Taxonomy (NCBI): domain Eukaryota; kingdom Metazoa; phylum Arthropoda; class Insecta; order Lepidoptera; family Micropterigidae; genus Micropterix; species Micropterix aruncella. The sequence continues at coordinate 10,067,289 of OX155972.1, read as the reverse complement.
CACTTTATTGGAATTTCTTGCAATATCGCTGGGCTCGACAGAAAGTACTATAACTATGGAACTACTATAGCAATCATAAAATGCGTAACTGTTCAAAGATCGCATTAAAATTTTGTATATAGAATATTGAAATCTCATTGTGTAAAACAATTAGATAATTATGAATAAATATGAGAAAATCGAAAAAGTGATAAAAATTCGGCATTTCTAACTTGTACTTGTCTTACGGAAAAATACGGAACCCTATTTAGAAATTGTAAATACTATCGTGATCTTCATTAGATTATCTATCAAAATTAATATTTTGTGTTGCTTATTTATTTACAAAAATATTTAGATAATATGTTATAAAAACCAAAAAAAAATATATATGATTTCTCGAAAAAAAAATGATGATGTTTGACAACGGAATTATATCAGAAATATCCGCGAAATGACGCGCGAAATTATTCTAGCGGCTGTCTATGTATCTATGGTAATAATGATATATTTGATATGGATTTTAGGATGCGTTCGAATTAGAAAATAATATTACTGTGCGCTCCGGGAGCAAGCCGCCAATATTGGTCGTTACGTAGTCAACGGTGTTCTGATGTGCAACCAAATTTGGTCGTTACGTAACCGAATGGTAATGTTTTTAGTCCGATATGGCTAAACAAAGGCAATCCTTTGGATGGGCATACTTTCTGTAAAGAAAGAGTTACATTATTTAATATTATAGGAGATTTAAAATACAACAAACAAAATCACAAACATATGGAGCATGACATTATGACTGGTGAGACATTAGGCTCCAGAATCTGACCTACTTTGATCATCGGTACCTACGATAACTTTGTCATCGGAACTTATACAGAAGTGATCAAAGATATTTTTTTCATTGATAAGTCACTAAAGTATTAAATTCTTATAAAAAACCTAAACAGTTTCTAATTTCATTCTAACTATCATTTGAATGAATGTGACTGGTTGGACACAGAAAAATCTTACTCTTCTACCTTTATGCACTCAAAGACGAATTTTAGCCAAACCTATTAATGTTCAAGGCAGGTGTATTTATCTTGTAAAATATATACTATCAGTCTTATTTATTAGATTTGCTTGGGACACGTCTCAGCTCCGTCTTAGTTACGCACTACTTATCTCCTTAGGACACAGCGCATACGTTATAAACGATACATAAGCGTTACGTAGCTCCGCTGTGATTTTATCCTGGCAATACAGTGATGTAACCGGCTATTTTCGCGTTTTGCGTACACAACGCTCATCGAACTGTCAGATCTTTTCGGTCGTCGGTTGCGTATGTTGCGTATGTTGCGTAGGTGCAATTCGCAATAGCAAGCTGTTTCTTCTGCAAAAGAAACAGTTGGAGAATAGAGAGAAGCGGGAAATTGCTTTGTATGAGCGAAAATTGCTTTGCGTGAGCAGATGATGCGGCATAACGAGGCGATTTATTTAAAAAGAATGGCCATTTTAGACCAGGAATCTGAAAGAAATAAAAAGTAATTTGTATGACTGATTAGTTTTATTTTTAATACTGTTTTATGCCTATTCACTTTAGAAAATCGATACTTATATCGAAATTCGTCTTCCGTCAACTCGGTGAACGGGTCAAAATGTTTTTTGTATGTTTTGGTAGTCCGCCTCTGTCCTAACATCCGCAGATTATCAGAAAATACCGAATTCACCGATAAATCGTCCATTTTATTGATTAACACAGCCACAAAACCTGTACTTAATTCGCTAAACACGGTCCGACCGGTGCGCAAAGTGACGTTTGAGATAGGACGCGACTGAGCCGTGTCCTAGCGTTAGGCAACGTTTATAAATCACGATTTTCGCTCAGCTGTGTCTGAGACGCATCGCAAATTTTAAGTTACGTTTATAAATAAGACTGTATATGCTTTCGTTTTTATAAAAAAAAAATAGATTGCTAATCTTCGTAAGCGAATTTACCGCGTGAATTTTATAGCACCCGATAGTTCAGTCTACCCTGGACAACGGCGGTTGCAAAATTGCGTAAACGTCGGTCGCTACTTATAATCACGAAGGAAACTTAACTGTTAAGTTACCGATATTTAAAGCCCTTAATTACTTTTCCAGCCCACTAGGAGTATGAGACTGAAATATACATTTTAAGCTCCCTGAGACGATTAAGGCCATTTTCAGATTAAAGTCTATCTATGTGCCTGCCTGTCTGTGTGTGTGTATTCCTCCACAATAGCGCCGAAACGCTTAATCCGATTGAGCTGAAATTTAGTGTTCAGGCATCATTTGGTCATGACAAGAGTTGAAAAGGTTGAGGTTGAAATCGGTCCACAAGGGTGCGCATTAGCCATATATCAATCTCAAATTATTGGATTTGACACTTGAAATTGGGTACACAGATGCCTTGTTGGGCCGAACTATTACTGTGAAATTTTGGTCGGACTATTTAATATACACTATGGGCCCGATTGCGTTTCTTTGTGAACTAAAACTAAAATTAGTCCAAGCGAACGAAACAGAGCAATACGTTAGAGAGGAATATGAAACGAACGATCGTCGATAAATACTACCTGTTGAACTTATACTCGTCCGATTAAATTCGAGCATATTTCGTGCGACGTAAGATTTGACCTTGGCGCGCAGTTTTAATGCGAAAAAGTGACAACCGGTCATCTCACAATCCGCTCTAGCGTATTGCCCTGTCTCGTTCACACGGACTAATTTCCGATTTTAGTTCACGAAGAAACGCAATCGAGCCCTATATATAATAAGCAACACCAAATATATTTAAATTATGACATACATTTTAATTAAATACTTACGCCATCAATTGGCGCTTGGTCTAAACCTGCTATTAATGGAACCCAATCAGGTTCTTTCGCTTGCCGAAAGAGGGCGCCCATCGATTTTATTTATTTAATTAATAATCGGATGAAATCAGTCCTTGGCTACTTGCCGAAAAAATCTTAGTTTGACAAAATCTTTTAAAAAAAAAATACAATAAGATTCAGCCCCAAATTGCCATTCCTGCAGTAATTAATTATTCTATTGCATTTCAGATAAACAGCAGGGAAATGTGTAAAAAGGGCAAAAAAGGCGGAATATGTGACATGCGATGCGAAGGTTTGTAATATAAAGATATCTTTTTGAAAAATACGAGATATTTTTAGGCTATGATGATAGGTCATTTATTGTTGTCGTTGAATAAGTCCTACCATCGTTGTATTTAATATTTGTAACAATCTAATAATAGTAATAATATTATGCTAAACGACTTGAGACAATAAAAGTACACTTGGAGGTGTCGACTACAACGGCGAACCCGACACCTCAGGAAGTTTTACCAATAATTATATTTGTGTCCCGTGAGGTGAGCGTAAAACACTTAGATGTGATACAAACCTACCGTCCAACAAAGCTAAAAAAACCGCTGGAGTCCAACGCCTTATGGCGAGGCACTTGGAAGGTAACCCAGCGGGCCACCCTGGTCCTCTCCCGATGTTCAAAATTTCATTACTTGGTATAATTTATAAATTGCTGGATATAATATAATACAATTTTTATTAAAAATTTTGGTAAAACTTGTCTAAGGCCCTGCGATTTTGAGTGTCGTTTATTTGATCTATACCAATAATAAAGGGGGCAGCCGCCCTACGAGACCCGAGCATTACCGGGAAGAGCCGAAATATGCATACCTTAAATAGACCAGGTTGCGGCGAAAACAAATAAAATAAAAATACCACACGAAAATATGATTGCAATGTTTTCTATGCTGAAGTATTCAAAATTCTTTATAAATAATCCGTTTTCTTTTAAATTAAACGGCGCGTGAAACCGCGGAGCACAGTTTGTATGGATATATGATTAAAATAATATGGCCCTGAGAATTAATGCTTGCCTTACAATATTTTATTCACGCGTGGTATTTTTTTCAATACCACGCGTATTATTTATTTTGACTGTTTTAGTATATGATATATTTGGTTTTTTTTTGTAATTTCCCTTTTCCAAATAAAATTCTACTAATCATATTATGTAAATAAAGTGATGTTACTGTCATCATTTTCGATCGTTTGAAAATAGGTCTACATGTTTCATTCCATTTAACCTTAGCGCGATAATAATTTCTGTCTTTTTCCTCTATGGTCATATAATCATTTAATCTTAATTGTTCGTTCAGATCTGCTAAACGAAGACCTGTCAGACGACGTCCGCTGCGCCAAGAGGGTCTTCGACCGATTCGGCTTCCAGGCCTGGTCTGGGTGGAAGGCCAGATGCAAGGGAAAACCCCTCCCTGACCTGTCCAGGTGTTAACACGACCAGGATCTTATGAAGTACTACCGGAAAGACTGTATTCATGAACCCAAGTGAGCGTTTACTACACCTTATGATTAAGTCCCATATTAGCATAAGTCCCATATTATTGATAGAATATAGAGAAAATCAAAATTAAATTTTCTATTTTTGTACGATTTTTTATTTATAATGAAAATTCTAAATTTTATTATTAAGTTGCAAACGTATTTTTTGTAATATTTCTTTGTTATCTTAACTCTTGACATGAATAAATATATATAAAAAATACAAAAAAATATATATTTTTTTATTTTATCTTTATATGCCCCCCCCCCCCTCCCGGTTAGCCCAAAGCATATATAGAGTTTATTTTTAAAATTCAGTATATAACGGATTTAAAAAAAACCAAACCCTCTCGTATCCTGATATAAATTGTCGCCTTAACAGTTGACAGACAGTTGATGGTATATATTGGATGCTTATATTCATGTATTGCAAAACCCCAAAAATCACAAGTTATTGTTATTTCTGAAATACCTACAACATTGCTAAAGTATTCTATTTTAGAGAGTCAAAAAGAATATTTGGGTTTTTTTTTATATAAAGGTTAATACTGCATTAAGGTGACATAATTGTATGATTTTTTTGAAAAATATAAGCATTATTTAAAAAAAAGCTTTCAAGGGAATCCCTTTATAAGGAATCAATTTACAATTTGGACTCGAAAAAGTTGTTCATTGCCTTGGACATTAAGGCTTTAATCTGATTTCAAAAACTTTCAGGCGCGATTACTCCTACAATGTAAGTGGTGAGTGTGTTTTATTTTGATTTCATTAATTTGACTCGGTAATTCTTTAGCATCGCGCGTAGCCACATTTTTTATTCAGGCCCTAAATTAATTACAATGAATTAAAACGTGAGAGCGCTCTGAGAGATACGCTAAATATGCTTGGCCATTAACACCCTTATTCTGTGCTAGCGCTGCGATAGAACGTTTAGTATGCGCCTGATCGCCGGCGCGAGCGGACGTGGAATCGCGCTTGACGCTTCGTCAACGCTGGATTTTTATAGGTCAAACCCTACAAATTTGACACCGCCTATTTTTTCGCGTGTTCGCCCATTTCGGATATTTTTCTGAGGTCTCATGTCGCATGAAAGTAGCAGTTTCGGCACCGTAAAAATCGTTCGTGTCTGCTCTATGCGGCCCCAGCTAGATTCATACATAAATCACTTAATATGCTTTCGCGCGACGTAAGTATAGGTAAGAGTATTCCTTAAGAATGTAATAACGGTAAAGCGGGACTCCCTGTTTTACATAACGAATGGTGGTTTTTTATTGCTGGGATGCGAATAGTTTTATTAATACGAAGCAGATAGTTCGTAATAACAATTGTTAAGCATTCACATGATGGAATACTTGGTTTATAGTTCTTGTTTTTAATATATAGGTTCCGATGTTTTTACTTATATGTCATAAAGTAAGTATTATTTCATATTTATTAGACTATTACATATTTTTTTTAAGATCATTAAAAACCTCGTATATTTTATTTACAATAGAAAAACATGGTATCCCGCGGTTGCTACGAAAGAACCTAGTACTGAATCGCATAATACAGGGTTTTTATGTAGTTGTCCTTAAAAATGGGTTGTTTAAAATTATGATGTGGATAAATTTCCCTTTTTATACTAGGTGCTTGCAAATTTGAAAAAAACTTAATATCCATGTTCTGGTCACATTTTACCAGTTTTTTTTTCAGTTGATTATAATCATAAACGTAGGAAAGAAACCTAAGTAGGAAAAAACCCCAAAAATCCTTAAAATAGCACATACGGGGACCTTTCTTATGGGTCAGAGCTATAAAAACACATTTGTAATAAAGTTAATAGGTTTATGAAAAGTGATTATTAGGCAGGGCTACGAAAAACAAAAAAGCCAGCAAATGGATTTGGACTTTGGATTAGATATCTAGATTGGTGGCTCATCAGCATATCCTTAACTATTTTATTTTAGGTCTTATAACGGACCTTAAGTCCACCACATACGATCAACAAATGCATCGATTTCCAGTGAAATCCACTAACACAATTCAGCTATTATTTTGACTCGTGCAGCTATGAATCAGCACGATGAAACAATACTTTTACTCAGAATATTTCAAATTGCATCATTGCACGGCCTATATAAACCGGCCAAAAAGCAACCAAATTATCAGTCCCCGATTGATCACCTTCCCCCAAGGTTGTGACGGCATATCCGGTACCCCTCTTACGAGGTCGCTCAACGGATCCGGCTCTTTGGTTTCCTCTCCTCATTTTTCCTGAGTCTCGAAGCATCAGTCTGTAATCCCACAGACTCGAGCCATGCCCAGTACAAGATACTAGGAGCAAACATACAATCCTCATCCACTCTCCTACATAACCGCCGTCGCGCAACCCTCGCGTCTCGATAAAGTAATCCGGGCACTCGTTAATTCGGCAAGCGTTATAACTGGCAATATTCAATCAATTCAATCAATAAATACCTTCTACTTCATCACAACCGCCTTTAAATACGGAGATAACTCGTAAGTTGACACCACCACCTCACATCGAATAATTTGGAGTCTTGTAAGGGCTGGTCCCTCTCAGTCTCCAGCATTTTAATAATGCTAGGGTGGAGATGATATAATTTAACGGTAAGGTATAATTACGTCTTTTACGAAGCTTATTTAGGGTATACATACAATGTATACAAGGTATCTACTGTGGATATGATAAATCTGTATGTCGACATACACACTCACCATATGCGCAGTAGCTATCTTTTATACTTTGTATATATATCATAAATAGGCCTGCTAAAAGACATAACTTTATACAGTTTGGGGCTCTCTGTTTTCATCAAGTATTATAATATAAACGCCGAATACAGAGTCTTAATACCTACCCTTGCCTTATTGAAGTATTATTTCTTTAAAATCCTGATAGGTAATTCTTACATGCTTCTGAATAAATATCCCTCTACTGGCTGCAGAATTGACCTAAAATATATTCTACAAAAAAGTAAGAAGGCAATATAATGATTAATGGTGTTAAATTAAAAAAAGCAAAAATACTCAAATAAAATTCTGCAATATAAACAAAAAAGACAATATTGAACCTCGAAACATGTAAATCCAAAGTAATTTAAATGTATTCACAAGGAACATACCGCAAATAGATTATGCTATCAAGACCGATTATAAATCTTTTCATTTTTTCTTTAATTACTTTGAATTCCTATATCCCACGCGTTGTAACGATCGTTACTTAACGGATTTGAAGTTTCGAAAGGCTTTTGTCACATCCGCTAGAGGCAGCATTATATTGTAAGTAAGATTTTAGCGTAGGAGGAGCCGACGTGGAACTGTGTCGAAAAACATGGTATTGAAAGATATTCGGTTGTTCCCACTATGATAGACTGGGAGAACGCAACACTATATTCTTTACCACTGTCGCGGAGCAACAATACACACAGAACCCTCCTACTCAAAATGTTATAACAGGAAAGGACCGGAAGAACACTCCACCCGAAAGCGGCAGGAAGGTGGCGTCACCGAGGTGCAATGGCGACACCGGAATTAAGGAGATGGCGATGTGCAATGCCATCACTAGGATTATCTACCCCGAACGCCCAATAATCAACACACGTCTTAAGTGCCTCCAACGAGGCGTTTATTTTAATCATCACAATCAAGCCGTCAACGAGAAGCTAAAGGCAAACATCGAGATAAATGAGAGAGAAAGTACAAACCGTCGCGAATCTAACCGCCGTGTTTCGCACGCAAAACGTCACCACAAACAACTAAAACCACATCGCAGCGACTTCTCAGCAGAGAGCTTTTCATCTTGTGCCACGGCAGTCCGGAGACTGGTGGTGAAGGGGAAGGTTTCAACTGAGGGCGCCGCGACGCAGTACGAACTCAAAACACGAAAAACTAGCGCGCTCACACGACCGCTTCCAGCGACTTTCCGGACGGGAGCCTTACTTCCGGTGGCTACTTAATGCAAAGTAGGTCGGGGGAGGGATCGCCGGTGGCGTCCAAAAGCGGTAAACGTGCGAAAATCTAATGTGCGAAACACGACACAATTGCAGCTCAAGCGCCGCCCGCGGACGTCAGCTCGCGGAGGCCAACGCCGGGCGACTGGAGAGCGATGCCCCCCGCCGGTGTGTATATCGGGCCGTCGGCCCGAATGAAGGAGACAGCGGAGACAAGAGGGAGAGGGGCGATCGCCGCCCGGCGACTAGTATATATAGGCGATAGGATTTAAGCGTAACCAATTCACTTTGTACACGACTTTGGAATTAAACAACATACTGCAATTTGAATATCGATCGCGAGTTTCATTCTACGGCAGAAACCCTCGCGACACCACATATGGAATTTTGTTGGCAATATTGATAACTTGTCATACATTAAAATGTTATGAATCGGCAATATTGATAAAGTATCCATATTGAAAATGTTACGAATTATGTATGCCTACAGGAAATAATAACCGAAATAGTGCCTAAATGTTAAAAAAAATATCAAGCAATCGAATTTCCTATAGGTATATCTGTAACGTCTGTAGCCGCGTTGAAACACTGATGTCCCGACTGATCACGGAAGTTATCCTAGTCGGGTGTGGCCAGTACTTGGATGGGTGACCGCCTGAGTACTGCAACGCGGTGGTGTAATATCAGGTCGCCTGTAAGGTAATATTCACATATATCAATTAGGCCTTTGTTGTGGTTTTTATTTTGGACTTGAGAATTTGCCAAAATCTGTCACTATTTTGCTGGTTAGCTAGTCGTCACTTTTGATGAGATATAACATTATTACTACGATATCTTACAGATATAAGTATAGGTAATTATGATATCAAATTCTGTCAGTCAATCATTCCTTTTAGTCAATACGAGTATTTATTTCGTTTCAACGCGTACAAAACGGAACCCTATTGGTAAACCTTTATTTTTGTATGTTTCTAGAGAGAAGGTGTAGAAAATGATTTATTTATGAGAAAATGATATATTTATATACAGACATATTTGTTATATATCATTATCAGAGTTTTCTCATAAATAAATCATTTAGTACACCTTTCCTCTAGAAACATACAGAATGGAAAGTTTCGCCAATAGGGTTTCGTTTTGTACGCTTTTAAACAGAAAACAATGAAGGGAATGGCTCGAATCGACTAAAAGGAATGATTGACTGGCAGAATTTGGTATTATAAATGCCTATATTTATACATGTCAGATATTAAAGTAATATTGTTATACCTCATCGAAGGTGATGACTACCTAACCAGAAAAATAGTGAGAGGTTTTATCAAATGCTCAAGTCCAAAATAAAAACCACGGCAACGACCTAGTTGTCCAAAAGTCCCGAGTTACAATTTCCCGCAGACAATGGTTTAAACCTAAAACTAAACGATTTAAAATATGTATCTTAAATTCATAACCATTCAATATTTTTCTAGCTTATATACATCTGACAATATCGTCCCAACTTAATATTTAACGACAATTATCTTACAGGCGACCTGATTACATAACATCACGTTGCAGTACTTAAGCGGTCATCCATCCAAGTACTGGTCACATCTGACACTCCTTAACTTCGGTGATCAGTCGGGAACCAATGTTACAATGCAACTACAGACGTTATAAGAAATTAGATTGCTTGATAATTTATTTTTTATATTTAGCCACTATTTCGGTTATCATTTCCTGTAGGTATACATAGTTCGTAACATTTTCATTAAGGACATTTGTCTATATCGCTGATTCGTAACATTTTAATTTTAGAGTGATTATTCCAGACTATATGTAAAATTATGGACTAAACTCTTGAAATTATTCTGTTAGGTAAATTTTTTAAAAATTTTATTTACAAAAGTACCATTTTATATCGTAGGTGAATATAATATCCCCCTGTAAATAATCTGTACATCCTAATGCATAATCACTCTGTACATAGTGATCCACCTGTGTATGTAATTTTAAATTAAAAGACTTTTTTATTTTTGTGGCCGGTTTTGGTCTTTCTGGTAGAAACCGCGTTGCTTGCCTTATTGATATATTATGTTAACATGGACCAAGCAATCAAATTTACACTTACATTAGGCCAAAAAAAGTAAATTTATTATTTAACTATGATATTTCCCCATTCGGGTATATGCCAATCACTATTAAAACCATTTTTCTATGAAATGGCGTTGCTAATTTTACTGGAATCGATAGGGAACCTTGTACACTTTTACCCTACGTCGCTCAATCGTATGTCGCCGTAAATTTGAGTTTCGGCCAGTTATACAGCTATCAACCAGAAATTTGGATGATCACAGTGATTTGCCGCATTCAAGCGTTCAAGCGTCATTAAAGAAAAAATATTTGTTTTTCAAGTTGGATTTTTGGTTTTTCTACTCGCTGGATTATTTTAAGTATGTTTCCGTCATATGACGTTTTTGTTCTAAAAAAAAGGATTTTGTTGTCATAGAAATGATTACAGGATAATAAAATGAATTCTGTAATTCAATAATTTATATGATTTTAGCAGATCTGCATACCAAAATAAACGATTAATTTGTCAGTCAAAAAAATCAGTTAAGAATATATGAAAAAATATAACAAATACACATCCTAAGTAGATTTACTTCCTATAGAGTTGTACAAAAAAAACATAAACTGGTAAAACTAAATGGTTTTATTCATCTTCAAAAGTAAAGTTTTCTAAATTTAACAATATCTGTCATTAAAAGAGTGTATTGGATCATGTAAAATTGATTTATTAAATATATTATTATTAATGAACTGATAAAAACCTTTACCTAGACAATATATGAATGGAATATTTCGTAGCATGAACGACTCTCTCAATAAAGTGCGGAACCCTCGGCACGCGAGTTTAACCCTCATTTAACTGATTATATTTTTACTATAATTTAGTACTTTACTATAATTTAGTACAATAGGTAATCTTATGGATTAACAATATACCATTGGACATTTACATATCATAGCGTATTTTTAAGAATCTATTATCAAACACAAACGTTGCTCTTAGTCTCAAAGCAGTGGCGACCGTGGGGCGTTCGTTTATATGTGGGCGGATGAGAATTACCAAATTCATGACTTGGAGACTTGGGTGCCTCAGTCCAGAGGCTGCTTTATGGAATAGAAGAATAAATAATTTCTAATAATCCCAAAAGTATAACAGTAATATTATCAATATATCAAAAATATTATATCTTACGAATGGATCAAGCTAAAAACATTTAAAAAAATATTCATTTAATGTTTATAGATTTTTTTACCTCATAAAGCTTCCATTTTAAATATATAATTTATTTCGGTGATGATAATTATATATTATTATGACAAACTTAATTTAAACAACAAAAAAAATAGCGAAGTATTTTAAAAATATTTCTTTGTTCATCAAAATAAAGTTATTAGTTCGTTCGTCAATTCGTCACATCCGCTAATTGTACGAAATACATATTTTAAAGGGAAATTATGTACTTACTTAACTAACTTTAACGGCAACAAAGAGGCCGACAGACTAGCAAAACTGGGCACACTGGAATGCCCGGTAGAGCCAGTTGTTAGGGTCCCCTTCGCTACAGGTAAGAAGATCATCAGGGACTGCTTGGAGCAGGAACATCGGGCATCCTGGAAACAGAGCCAGGGATGTCGCCAGAAAAAAGCCATGATGGAGCAACCACTACAAAAGAAAACCAAGGCCCATAGTTCCGCTCGAAGTGTTTTCCCGGACTTGAATCTCTGATCCCAAATGTCTACGACTGTAGGTTGCAGCCGCAATTATAGCTCACGGCGGCCCTCCCAGGTTAGTTCCTTTTCGAGGAGGCTACTGGATGGGAGCTGAACCGTGAGTTGGGCCGGCCTTATAAAACACAGGCAGGCCGTCAAAACTATGCTGCATGGTTCCGTTAGGTCCCTCGTTAGGTAGTTACCAATCATAGATTATTACCAAGTTTTGATTATATTTCCTATATTTAGACGGAAGCTAATAGGCCCTGTTGCAGTTTGGCCACTAAGACCCATGAGTTGAGTCGGCCAAACGTACATGTCAACACCCATCCGGCGGCCTTTACGAAGAAGTGCGAGTAGGACTCTGGCCTGCGGGCAAGTTTCCCCTAGGAAACTCGCGCTTCACGATGGTTTGCGCACCGCGAGGCGTTAGCCAATCGATTGTGCTTTCCGACTGACAGCCGTGGGAGTCTGGAAACTGTACTATTTCCTATAAAGCGGGGGTAGTTGGAAACTTTACGGCAACTGCTCTTGAAACGACCATTCAAGCATTCGAACAGCCGGGAAAAGGATGCCGTGGTCCGCGATAGATTCGGTAGACACCGTTTCACCGCTACGTTAGGAAGGGCATCGCGCAAGCGACCTCGAACCTGTAACCAGCCGGAAGATCGGAGTAATCTGGTTGCAACTGGAAGTAAATGCGCGAGTGTCGGCCCGCTACTGATAAACCTGGTTATCTCGCGGTACGGCGTTGGCTTCTAACGGCGGAGTGGCGTAACTAGACAGTGGATTGTTTTCGTCCCAAGTACTCTACCCTCACCTCACGGGAGATAGAAAGATATAATATCGTTAAAACTTCCTGAGGTGACGGGTTTTTCCGTTTTAGTTGACAGCTCTAGTTGCTTTATTTAGATATCATCTGTTTTCCTTGTAGTTATATGGTTTCCGAAATCTTCTTTGTTAAATTGTATAGGTACCTTTAAATTATACGGCAGCTATAAGTAATGCAATATTAATTATTTTTAATATAATTATTATACAACTAGCTGCGCCCAGCGGTTTCACCCGCGTGGTGATGGAAAATTGTGATATTGATGATAGAAAACCATATATCTTTATAAATTATAGCCTATGTGTTATTCTGATGTGTAAGCTATATTATTGTAAAGTTTCATCAAAATACATTCAGTAGTTTTTGCGTGAAAGAGTAACAAACATCCATACATACATACAAACTTTCGCATTTATAATATTAGTAGGATACGTTTGGATGTTATACCTACTAAAATGTTTATAATGCAATAAGTATGTAAGCCCTTCAGAAAAAAACTAAACAAATTGTTTGTGTTACCCCAAAACTTTCCCGGCTAGTTTGATTAATTAATTTATAGATTTTTTTAAAATAAATTAATTAAAACATATTAATTTCATAAATAAAATCGGTGAGTGCTCTCCCTCGGCCGGCCGTGGAACCCGGCTGGGTCGTATTGCGACGCCACAAGCGGAACGGTTCGTTTCTCTGCTAGCCTCGGGTGGCGCGGCGTTAATATTTCATTAAAAATTATAGCGGAATTTACATATTTTAGTGCAGCTTCTGATATGAGATATTATAACCACAATTTCACGTCATTTCGACCTAACAAGGCATCTTTGTACTCAATTTCAATTTCAATATTTCGAAGACGCTATATGACTAGTGCGCTCCACCAGGGATGGTGGACCCGTCCAAAAGGGATGGTCCACCAGGGATGGTGGACCGATTTCAACCACTTTTCAACTCTTGCTATAATCAAATGAAGCCTGCATACTAAAGGCAGCTCAATTGGATTAAGCGTTTGGTCGCTATCGTAGGAATAAATATATACAAACACACATACACACAAACAGACTTCAATCTGGAAATGAATGGTCTTACCTATTCGTCTCGGGGGGGGGGGGGGGGGGGTGGAGGGGGGGGGGGGGGGGTTAAAACAAATATTTCCGTCTTCATCTTAAAGTAAATGATGCGCGTTCACAATACTTTCCCTCGTGGACTGTACAAACATTTCATAAATTATTATTTCAGTAATACTCGATTGTTCGAAATAAGTATCCACCAATCCTCTATCTCTGTAATATACAAACTTTATATTGAAAAGATAGAGCTTCATTCAAATTATAAGTCTAAATCCGCCACCAAACCAGCGAGAAACGTATTCTTATCGTATGCGCATGTGAAATCGATTTTAAATTCGAATGTTTTAAAATTCAGACTTTAGCTAGTGGGGATTTAAAGATAGGTACTTTAGTGCGGAAAATGAGGCCTTGGTCGAAATCTGACTTTATAAAGTAGTAAATACATATTAAAATTTAATCTGTCAGGAATTTCAGGTAAACAAGTTACGTCACCAATAAATTATATTTTCATCATCACGATAAGAGGAATAAATCCAATCTCCACATAAACCGACAGCGACTTAGCAAAGTGCGATACAGTTTTATTCACTAAAATTTGTCCTCGTATAATAAGATTCCAGAGCAAATGAAAAGACTTGGAGAGGACCAATTTAAAAAGATAATTATAAATAATTTGATAATAAACACAATTTATGGTATATGGGAGTTTGAAAATTTCGAGTTTATTTTCCATGTTGATAATTAGAAAAAAATGTAAAATTTTAAACATAACGGTATTATGATAGCTGACATTCTTATTCTCATATAATTTAGTATACATCTATTTATGTTATTGCTGGATTGACAATAAAATTATTTTACGTTGATTATTCTACATAGAATTTGCATTTCTATTTTAATATATTATTCTCTCTTACTATTTAATGACATTAGTATATTTTGATTATTTGTAAGTAGGTAATATTGAATATAATATTACAGCCATAGCAACTATCATGATAGTTAAGTTTTTAATAATTAAATTTTAAGCATTTAATTTTGTGACGCATCCCAGTGTAGGAATGCCTATCTACTGGAGTAGTTGATTGTATTGTATAGTATTATTTATCTTCAAGATATAGCCATACCCAAGAGTGATGTGTTGGTCTTTCAAATTTAGAAATACGGCCGGTAGTTACTGATTCGAAAAACGATTCGATCATTTTATCGTTTGGTGAATATTGTCAAAGTACCTACCACAAGAACAATGTTAAAAAAAATAAAAACACGAGCGCCGGTACGAAAAGTTAACTTTTGTATTTATTTAATTATTACAAGCAATTTTTGCGCGCAGAAATGCACGTTTTTATACAATAAAATCCATCATCATAACGATATTCGTAGAAAAAAAAATTGACCCTGCTCATTTTGTTTTGTGTACAATATTTTGTCCAGCGTCCGTACTCTCTTCTCGAACTTCTCAGTAGCTGGAGCTGTTGAATTTCCTTCCCTCTGCGAGCTGCCTACCACTCGCGCAAACGCTAAAAGGGTATTTATCTTTCCATTCCACATTTCCACAACCACGACGTAGCAGTTTTGTGCCATTTTTCAAGGCTATATTTTTCAAAAAATAGCCTCTGACAGTGATTTATGATATGCTGAAATCTACTGAATATGTATGTTTATGATGAATGAATCATGTTTCCGAAAGGTGTCATTCGTACATTTGGCCAGCAAACATTCTTTCGTTCTGTCCGTGTGCTACGGCGAGAGTTGATTATAATATAAAAAGTCTGAAATCGTAACTTTGTGATCAATCGTAAATGATTGATCTCTTATACAGTACCTTAAAAAATATTAGTTTTATGAAATAGCTTGTTATTTATTATTTTTAATATCTAACGGAGAGTCTTGCTAAAGTTTATTATTTTTTAGATTTTTGTATGTTCAAAATAATAAAACTTGTCTATGCGTAATGGTATTTTTTTAAATAAAAAATATTTATTTAGTAACGTATTCATAAGTTTCATTCCGTTCCTTTTTTCTTACATTTCAATACATACTTTAAAAAAAAATTAAATACAGGTTCATCATGACCCTCCACATTCTTAACGTACCCTTTTTGTTCCACATCCTCGCCGGGTTAAAGACGATTGCGCATTCTGCTCAATCAGACCTTTAATTTTATAGTTACCACAATGTATTTATGTTAATTTTATTGGATTAAATGACGGACCCTCACTCAAACCCTCTGTAAGAAACTGGAGGTCTTCTTAATGTGGGTTTATAGAACTGTGCTCCTTATTTCGCGGGTGCTAACAGCCGTATTCACAGTCGATACTTAAGTACACCTTAAGGGAACACTCACTCGAGTGACACTCAAGTACCACCCTCAAATTTGCTATTCATAGTCGTTACTTAAGGGCTCCCTTCAGTGAGTATGCACTTAAGGGACCCTCAAGCAATTGGATTGATTTCTAATTCGAAACTAATACATTCCTATTACACGGTCTATAGAGTTTTCGTTGTCTTTGAACAAAATGATTGTGCTCTTTGAAAAAACCCGTCGGTGCATTAGCTCACTGCTGTTGTCGCGTGGTTGTCACTGACGTTTGCTCGACGTCGGAGTATTTTTCTTGGCGGTTTCTTGATCGATTTCCTCGATGCGCTCTTTCGTCTTTTTCGTTTTGCCTTTTGCTAGTTCGCCCCGAATTTAGATGCAGAATTTCTTTACCTAGGAATTAGCAAAAAATATGGGTAGAAATAATAGCTGTGGTTGGCATTGTATGGCTAATTGCCGGTGGTAAAGAATTTCAGTGCCAGCACTAACTGCATCAGGCGGAATCGGAAATCCGCGGTTTTCGTTAAAACCCAACAGAATCAGAAAACATTTGAATGGCGAGGCGGAAATGTTTTTTAAACTCTCCAGGGAAGTAGAAGTCAAGGAGATTGTTGAAATCCCTTACGTAATGACGCGTGCGACGCGGTAAATACAGCTTATAAAATCGATCAAATCATTATAAACCATAGAGTTATAGAAATATTGGGTTTAATTCACAAAAAACACGCATTAATTAGTGGAATACTCAACGCGCACTCGCCAAAGTGAGCTCGAGACCACACTTGAATTTGACAGTTCAAAACTTATGAAATGTCGGCCATTTTAGCTTCCTCGACACTCAAGTATTGTCTCTGAATACAAAAATGTATGGAAGATGCCTCCCTTAAGGGCACACTCGAGTAGCCTACTTGAGTGCTTACTTAAGTATGGTTTCTGAATAGTAATCTGACAAGTTAGGGCACACTTGAGTTGAGGGACCCCTTGAGTGTCGACTCTGAATACGGCTGTTAGTGTGGCGACGTCGAAGTGATGAGCCGAAGTCATGAGTCGAAGTGATGGAAAAATATAAAGTACCCTATACCGTCAAAAAAACCGAAACTTTAATACTTTGGACAAGTAAAAAGGGGCTTAAAACCCAGAACCTTGCAACTCTTAATGCAAGAGATAATCGATAGCCGCCGAAGACCGAGCCGAAGCAGGACATCCTGGCTCGAAAACCTAAGAGAGTGGTATGAACAAAGTGCAGCATCAATGTCGTGGAGCAGCTTCAAGAGTGAAGATGTCCATAATGATATCCAACCTTCAATCAAATACACTGTATGAAAAAGGGTTTTAAACAAGCAACATAGAAAAATATTTAACATGTTAATTTCAATTGTATGTTATCGGTTACTAAAAATAAAAAAGCTATGTAATTATTTTTAGAATTACAATTTCATTTGAGTCTATTGATTAACTGTTAACATATAATTTCCTTCCTTCATACCTGGATTCTTAAACTTTTTAAGACATTTAAAAAAAATAAATATGAATTTTACAGAATAAAATTTATTGACCGCCATACAATAGTGTAATATATTCGAAATTCATACGCAAAAGAAATCGTTTTCAAAAAGCCCACATCGCATCTCAAATCCACGAAAATTATTCCTAAATGACCAGTAAATTATAATATTTTCTTATGAATTGCTTAAATAAACTATGACAGGTAGGTGGTCACTTGCAATAACTTTGATTAAAATATTGTGTCTTGATAACTTAAGGACAACTCCGCGATTAAAGACGATGAAAAGAGCGAGCCACAAAGTCAAACTGGGATATTTAATTTATACTTTACTGAAGACTCCAATGGTAGCGATATTGGATTGAGTCAATATTTACTTTTAGCCTATTTGCAAAAGAAACAGTCTTCTATATTACTTCAGTATTGCTTTAACGAATTGAATATTTAACTCTGACCTCTTTATACAACGAGGGATATATAATCCCAGGGTTGCACGGTGTAGAGCTTCTTTTGACATATGTATTTTTGCATACTTTAATTAAAAACAGAAGTTTTGGATATACATGACTATTGCATGAGCATGGCATGAGCATGTTTTTTCCTCATATTTATTGTTGATTTCATTAAAACCGAAATTTAAATTGATGAATTATTAACCTATTTCATTTTCTGGCTACTTTAAATTTGTACCAAAAGAACCGGTAAAATAGTATGTTCTGCTGCATGAATTTTGAATCAATCATTATATAATAGTAAAGCTGGGCATTGACGGTCAGTTTTTCGCATCAGTTGAACTGGTGTGCATCCAAAATTTGATCGTGAATGTCGAATCATCACTAGAGTTTTAAGAGCCCGTTCACATATTTTTTCCAGAAAGGCAAGAAAAGTGGATTTTTGGCGTTCTAATTCCAAGAAATAAAGAGATTTCTACAAACTTTAATTACTGAATTACCTGGACCATTTCTTGATGTTGATCATAGCGGCCTTTAATTTTAGATGTAACGAATATTATTTACATATTCAGCCCATTTTCCGAAAGTCGTTATTCGTAAAACGCTCGGAAGGCAAACTTTGAGCTCCTTAATACAGTAATATCACTACAACGAAAACCGTATACTATTTTTTTTTATGTCCGTCATGTATTCTTGATGGCTTTATTTTTTCGTTTTTTGACCACATATCCAAGGTATACATTACTTACAATTACACAAAATTAAAAAAAAATCTTCCTGTATCATTCTAATTTTCTCAGAAATAAAATAAGATTCTTATATAATACTTATACTATATTAAAGTTCACTCTTTTAGCAATACGACATAATATAAATTATTGTCATTAGAAAGGAGAAAACACTGCAAAAAACTATTAGAAATTGTGTATATATTTGCTTGCGCAAGAGAAGAGCGCTCAGTGCCGCGGTTTTTCTCCCAGGGTTGAATAGTTATTTATTTATTTATTTATTTATTTATCCTATCTTTTATAGTTACATCCAAAAAAAAAATGCGTTCATTTTTTCAACTCATTTTAAAAGAATACCTACGCTATTTTGTAATACGGCTCTTAACTGACGACGCGCCACGGATATTTTCCGTGGCTACCATAATCCAACTGGCGCGTCGCGCCAAACTGACCGTGAGTGCTCAATCGGCAATCCAACGCGTCAGGTCGCTCTCAGCGCGCGCGGTGATAGCGGGTGCTGTGTTTTTGTTTTTGTCATGGCGGTGTCGGACGTGTCATAATGATAGATTTCATCAAAAAATATAGAAATTCAGAATGCTTATGGAAAATAACCGACAAAAATTAAAAAATAAATAGTATCAACAAAAAGCTGTAGAAGATTTTAGTTAGATAAAATATTCCAATTTTATTTAGATATTATTTATAAAATTGAATTGGATCAGTCAGATTTTATTCCCGATGCTAAGAAACGAAGAGTGGCAGTCAATCTCTCATGAGGATTTATAGCTTGTCTCATATTAGTATCTTGTTTAACAATATATGGAGTTACAAGTTCTAGAATCTTGAAATATGTCCCTTCGTCCATCCTTACATAGTTTCGCCAGTCACTTGGTTCTAACGATAACTCATTTAAGAGATTGACCTGCGTGAATTGACTCCTTTTTTAAGCCATTCTTTAATCCATTGCTTTCTTTTTCGTTTTCTTGTGAATACCTATTTGACAACAAACAGTAGCCAAAGTAACAAGGAATGTTTCTTCTTCGCAATCAGAATCCATTTTTATTCGTGGACGTCCGCAAAGAGAAAACACGTCCTTCATGCGCCCGGGCCGGTCGAAAACTAAAGAGCCGGAGTGACGCCAGTGAATGGGAAAATCTAGTTGGCATAAAACCATTTGGAGTGACGCCACAGTTTTACGGCTGGACAAACGCGAAAAACTGACCGTCAATGCCCAGCTTAAGATTTTAAAAATCGACTAAACTAAAAATAAACTTTTGGAAGTTCGTTTGGTTTGAAATGAATGAATTTTTCTGCAAGGAAATTTTTAAATGTGCAGCAGCGATTTTTTCTCGTATCCCTTCTTCGTGGAAGCAGCACGGCTCTGGAATGCTTTACTGAATAATACCAGATCAACCGCCAGCATCACCACGATTAAGGCCAGGCTCAAGAAGCACATAAATCAAAAACTATAATATAACCAACTCTCCTCCTCCACCTTCTCGCTCCACTTTCTTTCCCTCGTCTCCTTCCTTTCCTCTGCGTCTTTATATCATTTTGATAATTTGTTTTTCTTTCGTTATTGTGATTTTTTATTTCGTGTTTTCTGTTTATTTTATCATTTTAATTTTAATTTTGTGTAGGCAACGCAATACCTACTTGTAATATAAACTTAAGTTGGTTGATGGTTAATGAGGTTAATGGATAGAGAGACATTGCCCAAGGCCATGTCTTGCTTTTTTATTAGTAGAAAGAGATTTTTTTATTGTTTTTAATCCTATCATTATATTTATTTATTCATTATATTAATGCAAATCTGTGTGGGTAAACAATTTTATCTCAGGAACTATGCACCCAAATATTTCGAACACTGATTAAATAACATAAAATTAATACATTACTTTGGGACTTAACAAGGCTGGGACCTGTTGTATGGTAAACTTTCATATATGTTGAAAAATAAGAAATGTAATCATGTAATCAAACCTTTAAATAATCATTTGACTACAAACGGTTATAAATGCAAAAACTAAGAAAGAAATAAAATTAGAAGTGAAAAATTAAAAATTCTAGGAATAAATTCAAATCAAAATAAAAAAAACATTAAAAAAATCAAAATAGTAAAATTAGAAAAAGGCAAAGCTATAAATAATATAATCTTGCATTTTACGTATAACTAAGATGAGGAATAATAAAAATAAAACAAATTTCCTTCCTATATAATGTAAAATAAAACAGTAATATATTAGAATATAAAATAAGATAAAATATAATATTTAAAATTATGAACGTTCAGATTATATGATAATGTCTAATATTTTTGAAACTCCTGGTCATCTCTCTTTTACAAGACAATTTGTCAACAGTTATTTAAAGCAAGTCCTATTTTTCGCCGCTCTTGCATATATGACCAGAAAGAGAAAAAGCTATTTTTCGAAAAAGCTTTGGGCAATAAATATATGAATATGAATATATGAACATGTTCATTCACTGCTAATGTACGGCGCGGAGCTATGGGGACGAGCAGCCGATAGGCAGAGGGCCTTCGTTATGCAGAAGCGTGCAGTCCGCACAATAGCGCGTGTGGCTCTTGATACGACGGCTAGGCCTCTGTTTAGAGAACTCTGCATCACGACGCTGCCGTCCATTTATATAATGGAAGTAGCGCTGTTCGTTCGCACATATATAGACGATTTTGAAGTGAATGGTGTGCACCACCACTATCCAACAAGATCCCGTAGCATGCTACGTTCGGTAAGTCATGCATTATCCAAGTAGGAGAGGCTAACCTATATCGCCGGCCCAACGGTTTAAAAAAAACTCAGCGAGCATATTAGGCAGGCGCAATCTCTTGCCGTGTTTCAGAGACGCCTTAAGAGGTACCTCACAGATAAGGCGTTTTACTCACTGAAGGAATATTATTCGAGTGAAGTCTAAAATGCTAGTATTTAATGATCTCTTTGCATGTTGCCTTGTATTTCCTATTTTTACATTATTCTTGTGTTTTTTTTCCTTTTTATGTTTATTTTTATTTTTTCTATACAATAAAAAAAAGGTTTGTTTGCTAATCTGTATCTGACTTGTATACCAGTATACCAATAAAATGAATATGAATATAAATATATGTGGAGCTGAAATCATTATCAATTCTTGGTTATGAATTCTATAATTCTGGGTTATGTATAGCTGAAAGGAGTATTAATTCTGTGTACTACCATCTTTGAAATGGTCCCTTAAGTAGGAGAGAATCGTCCGCGTATTGCATACTGTTGATTCGGCTGGCGTTTTATGCCGATGCCTTTATCAGTTAATCGCGTTCTTAAATTCCGTTATTTTTTTCTCCTGTCATCTGGCGCTCATCCAAATTGTGGGAATTCTCTGAAATAGTAGGCGTATTTTCGCTCAAAAAATAGCCTATTTAGCGATGCAGCTTGTTTGCTGGTCGCACTAATTGAGCCATCAAACACGAGCCTTCCACGAACGACAGCCAAATGATTGTATTCCGCAATTTGTCAGAGTAGACACGCAAAAAAGTACCCACCGCTGTAGGAGGACGTACTATATTCCTTCGTAATATTATTCAGCTTCTTATTGCTGCGAATCACTAAACTTAAATTTTTAAAACATCTGTCTCATAAACAGCTGTCTCGTACTATGTTTTATTTATTTATAGTTAGTTTTATTTAAAATACTTTTACTTTATATAGCTTTCCCGGCCCGCCAGCCGTCGAGGAGGGAAGGTATTGTGAACGCATAATATTTTTTTTTAAAAATGAAGACGGAAATTTTCATTCCGAACCTTCCTTAGACTATTAAGACCATTCCAGATAGAAGTCTGCCTGTTTGTCGCTCTGTGTCTCTATTTATTTATTTATTTATTTATTTCCCAAAACATAATTAACCTTACAGGTCATTCCAAATCGTTAACAATTTTTCTTGGTTATTATTCTAGATTATAACTATTATTCTACTATAGACTATTATTATAATTATACTGTTAATAATATTATTATTACTCTACTCCATTACTATTACTATCATTATTATTCTAATATAGACTATTATTCTAGACTATAGCAAACGAGACAGAGAAATACGCTAGAGCGTAATATTAAACGATTATACTTACATATATCTAATGATTATACAACCTTTCTTATTATACTAGCTAGGTATGTGTATTCCTCCACAATAACGCTCAAACGCTTAATCCGATTGAACTGAAACTTGGTATGCAGGCATGATTTCATCAAGGCAAGAGTTGAAAAGGTTGTGTTTAAAATCGGTCCACCAGAGTGCGAGCTAGTCATATATCAATCTAGAAATATTGGACCTAGAAACTTGAAATTTGTACACATATGCCTTGTCTGGCTGAAATAACATTGGGAAATTTCGGTTAGATTATCTCTTGATACAAGCTACACTACCGATATTTAAATACCGCCATATATTTATATTAAATATTAACGCCATAATGTTGCTGCTTTGCCCAAACCAGCCTCTAGCCAAGAACGAACCGCGCCGCGTGAGGCATGGCAATGGAACCCACCCGGGTACGTCCGCCGATAGACAGGGCGATTTTATTTTTAAAAATATTATTCAGATGAAACCAGCGCTTGGCTACTTGCCGAGAAAGCCTTGGGTGGTACAATCTTTTTTTTAAACACTTGTGATTACTTAACTTTTTTTTATTATAACGTGTGCCCATATGAAACAATTTTCTGTTCCGCCAGTCCTTGGTAACGGCCTAGGCCTAGGTAGGCAGCGTTGACGTAAAGATCAAGATGCCGCTTTGTGTTTACTTTTTGTTACTGGTCTATGAGCGAATAATTTGTATTGCAGCAGTAACGAGTGTCTCTGTAATGCAGCAGTAACGTTCATATGGTAATCTTAAGCAAAAATCTAGACAAGCTTGACATGACTGGGCATTAACTAATCGGAAGCCAACCTTCAAGCGCAAAAACCTGCGTCGCAACTTTTTGGTCGATTTTGTAAATTAATGCTGACAGTATCGTTTTTTATGAATCCTCTCTTGCTACATAATAGATCTTTTTTTATTTTTTTTTTGTTTTTTTATTTAAAAACAGTCATATACATTTGTGTGGAAATAATACATAATACAATTAGACCTATATTAATATTAATTACTACGTAATATTATAAATAGCAGCAAAGAGAAAATGACAATCAAAATTACAGTAATAACTTATTAAACCAAGCAACCAAACCAACTAATGCAACTAAAAAACAAAAAGTTTTACTTAAAAACAAATTAAACTAGAAGCTAATGCCACAACAAATCGCCTATTTTTTTCCTAAAACTAACCAACGTGTCGGAAAATACGTCGAGGTCATTCGAAGCTTTATTATAATGTAAACATGACCGTCTGAAAAAGGTATTTTTCACATAGTTCGTGTGAAAACAGGGTATATAAAATGTATCTTTTGAACGAGAAGAGGGATGAAGAAAAGATGTCCAAAAGGGGTGAAGAATTAATATGGTTATTTAAAATTTATATAGGAAGATATTGGGCTCGATTGCGTTTCTTCGTGACCTAAAATCGGAAATTAGTCCGTGTGAACGAGACAGTGCAATACGCTAGAGCGGAGTGTGAGATAACCGGTTGTCACTTTTTCGCATTAAAACTGCCCGCCAAGGTCAAATCTTACACAGCACGAAATTATGCTCGAATTTAATCGAACGAGTAGGTATAAGTTCGGCAGTAGTATTTATCGACGATCGTTCGTTTCGTATTTCGCTCTAATGTATTGCTATGTCTCGTTCGTTTGGACTAATTTTAGTTTTAGTTCACAAAGAAACGCAATCGGGCCCATTGTCTAAGAAGGCACGTCTTGCATACAAGAAGTGTACTTTGTGTTTTGTCGCTCTCTCTGCATAACCCGTAGACGTGTTATCTGTCAGAAAGTTCAATGAATTTAAGAATCCCTTTTGCACCCTCTCAATCCTATCTATATGAACTGCATATTGGGGATTCCAAACTACGCTTCCGAATTCTAGAACGCTACGAACGTATGCATTGTAGAGTACTTTGAAAGTTTTGCCTCTGGTAAAAGGTTTACCTATGCGCAGAATCATTCCAAGTTGTTTGAAAGCCTTTGCTACGAACTTATCAATGTGAAGTCATTTTTATGAATATGAAGTCATTTGTTAGTCATGTATATTATATTTTTATATGTTATTTAGGGGACGGCCAAAAGCTCTACACGCGGATCTGTCAAACGACGCAAAATGCCGATAGGTATTGTTGGTGTCCGACCGGTTAAATATTATGATCGAAGGTTCCTACAGTTCTTCATTAGTAATGGCGTTACAAGAAGGCGAAATTAACGACAGCCCTAGCCAATATCTATTCCGCAGACAGAATAGAAGAGGGAGAAATGGAGTCTGAGAACAATGGGTTGGCAAAAGGACGAAACTGGTGTAAAAAAGGTCGGGTAAATTTACATTCGGGCGTAGCGTGGCGGCGATGCGGTGCCGTGCGGCGCGGCAGCAGGAACAATAGTGTTTGGCGGAGCGCGGAGAAGTATCTCTGTCCCGGTCCGTTCCGCTAGCGGCGTCCCTTTCCGCTCTCTTTGTCCTTGTCGCGCGCCATGCCGTCGCGTTTCGCTGCACAGCCGTGATCAGGGGTGGCAAAAACGAATTGGTTTTTCTTCTTCTTTTAGCACCTAATGTATGTTTGTATGTATGTAAACATGTATGACTATATTATAGAACATACAATTTTATTTACTTAGGGGGGTAGAGAGGTAAGTCCCGACGAACGCGAACAGTTAACATTACGAGCAGGTAAAGGCTGGCGAAATTTTCAAGCGTTCGGATATCTGCGTAGGCCGAGTAGCGAAACATATGGTGACCATATCCGAGCCCTTACCCTTTGATTTTGTTCTAAGAGAAGCTACTGGCTGGGGTATACTGTGCTTATAAAGAGAGGAAAAAAACGTTCGTCCGTTAATCGTTTCCTGCGATAGATACAATTTAAAGAAATATTTGGATATTTTAATTAAAAATTACTATTTTAAAATAAATATTGAGTTAAAATAAAAAGTTGCTGAGATAGGCAGAGAATTGGAAGTGGATATGGCATAATATGGCATATGGATATATTAATATATAATAGAGATACGTCGTATAGTGTATATATAGATAGATATTTATATTAGGTACTGTTGTGTTGCATAATAAGTATATAACTAAATGAGTTAAAGAATGTGTTTATCATAGATTGTGTGTTTGTTACCAGTATTTTATAAAGTTTTTCAAATTCAGGTACAAGTAAGCTCATTAGGTACAATTGAGTTGAGTAGTTCCGTGACAAACGTCGGTTGGTAAGGACTAAAAATATCTATGGTGACAAAAACTCTATGGCCAGTAAGCAATAGATTTTTCCTGTATTTTGTGTTGGTGTGTGACACGTCGTATAGTATATATTATAGATATAGATATTTATAGAAGTTACTGTTGTGTTGCATAATAAGTATATAACTAAATGAGTTAAAGAATGTGTTTATCGCAGATTGTGTATTTGTTACCAGTATTTTATAAAGTTTTTCAAATTCAGGTACCAGTAAGCTCATTAGGTTTAATTGAGTTGAGTAGTTCCTTGACAAACGTCGGTTAGTAAGGATTAAAAATATCTATGGTGACAAAAACTCTATTGCCTGTAAGCGATGGAGTTTTTCCTGTATTTCGTGTTGGCGCGTGAGATATAGATATTTATAGAAGGTACTGTTGTGTTGCATAATAATTATATACCTAAACGAGTTAAAGAATGTATTTATTGTAGATTGTGTGTTTGTCATCAGTATTTATTATAATTTTTCAAATTCAGGTACAAGCAAGCTCGTTAGGTTCAATTGATTTGATTAGTTCCTTGACGAATGTCGGTTAGTAAGGATTAAAAATATCTACGGTGAAAAAACTTTATCGCCTGTAAGCGATAGACTTTTTCCTGTATTTCGTGTTGGCGCGAGAGACCTCAAACTTAATATTGTTTAATCATTTTTATTCGTGTTGGCACCCCTGCCAGGAGAGGCGTCTCTATTGTTTCGGAATAATAACAGCCCGTGATAGTATTGTGCCGTTTTAATGCGCTCACTATGCGTCGAGCGACGACCCGCAGGCAAATTAGGATGTACATACACTCAATCGACTCGATTGTCGAAAAGGTCGATTTTTAAAAAGTCGATTATTAGGGTTTCGTATTAAATCTTGTAAACGTAAATTATTCCCGAGATTTGCTTATTCCCGACTTTCTGCCCTCGAGTATATTGGCCAGTTTTTAAACTGTCGACTTGAGACTAAAAGTAAAACACTAATTTGCAAAAACGACTATTAATCTGTAATATTAGGTCCTTACCTATGTAAATGCTGTTTTTTCACTCTGGCCAATTTGAACTTGGCTAACTTGGGTTTGAGTTTATTCAAAGGGTTTCAGGGTATTTCAAATTAAAATAAATTTAAATTCAATGCCACGTTATTCTTTTTAAGAATCAGCGGTTTATTTGTATATCAGTTGTTTGTTTTTGATCAAATATTTTTGTTTGTGAAACCATGGTAAAGTTAAAAAATTGCATTATTTTCAAATATGAGATCCTGTGCCGGTGCTTTCTATTACAGCTTCTTGCAGTTTGGCTATATAGTTACCGTAAATATTTACTGTTAAGAACTGCAAACAACGACGGAGAAGCTCGTGATTAAATAACCGAGCCTGGTAAATTGCTCAAAGCCACTGCTTCCGCATGTTATGACAACGTGCAGCCACAGATTTCGCTGCAAACAGTCGCAAAGGTGCAGAAGTTGCGTCTAAAGACTCTTGGCCACGCACCGTACTTGCGAGACCTTGCTCCAATATAGTTTTTTTTCAGAATTTAAATAACTTAATATAAGGGAAACGATCTACTTTGAAGAGTCGGCAAAAAACGCCTGCAAATCATTCATTGGTTCCTTCCACGAAAGGTTTACAGCAGAGGAATTAAGCAACTCCCGCAAAAAAAATAAAATCTAAACTACTAATTCTAAGCTCCTGTTAAGATTCAGCAGTGAGAGGTAACCTTATTTTTCCCGTGATGTATTCGTATCTATGTCCCCTATATCACCATACTCTTATTCTCTGTTTTAGTTTGCCTTATGAATATTATATCATTTTATAATTCGTGAATATTATATGAGATCTAAATCTATATATCTATAAATGTTGCATGCTGAAATGCTGAACTTATGCTGAAATATGTTATTTTAATTGCCCTTTTTTCTTTATAGTACAAGATTACAGCAAAAAGATGTAGTTTATGTAACTATATTCCATTTTTACTTTCCCGGCAGAGGGGACCCTGTCTACTTACTGGAAAGTCTTGAGGTGACTGAACCGATTTTTTATTCAATCTCAGGTTGAGAACTTTACTGAAAAAATGTACAAGTTTCATAAAATCGTGACGTCTTTGCTGTAATTATGAAAGCACCTCCTGCCATGTTGATCGGTGGCCTTATTATAAAGCGTTCAAATCTATGAATCAGCGACGTAACTAAGCCGAAGTAGCCGGTGCGGTGTACCGGGGCCCACGATAGTTCGGGGACCTAAAATGGAACTTCTGTCTACGATCGATGTTCCATCTAACTCTGCTAGGAAGCTAATGAATACGAAAAAAACGATGGCTCAAAGTGATCGATGATTTTGCAGTCCTTAATTTAATCATGTAGATATGCAGAGATTAGTACATTTGCAATAATATAATGAGGGTATTTTTAAAGTTTTATCGGTGTCGCACTTGGTAGTTCTGCTAATAACAAAATACTAAAAACTGATATTATTTTTTGACTTCATCACAAACATTCAAAGGTGAATAAATATAATTCAGTAATTGAATTAAAAGAGAAGCGTCGTAATAATATACATAGAAAAAATATTTCAAACAAATGTTTGAAATATTTGTTTGAATTTTGTTGAGAATTTTGTTTGTTGAAATATTTGTTTGAATATTGTTATTACGACGCTTCTGCTTCTGTATATTATTATTCCAGCAAAAATATTTTGTGGGACACGTGTCATTCCACGTGTCCCGCCGAAGTTCTTTGGAACTTGTTCCGCAACATGGCAATGTCCACAAATGAATATAGATTCATAATATAGCTACAATGTGAATATGTAATGTAACAGTAATTACATATGTAAATATGTACAGAAACAGTAATTACATCCTATATGCCATAATGAATGTAAGTAAGTAGGGGCAGGGGCCTTTTGTTCAATTCTGAACCAGGGCATATTTTTTAGTTAAGCCATACATAGATCTTGTAAAGTGGAAGACTTCCTGCAAAATGGTCAGTCACATTTGATCCACGTTTACCGTAAACGGTAACATTTTTGTGTTTTTTGTAGTCATATTTTCATAATCTCATAACATGATTGAAATATTGTCAGACAAAGTTAATAAACCAACAAAATAATGTCTACTAGTAACGCCTGTTTGTGATCAGTGAGCCAATTCGATAATATCAGAATAATATCAGATTATTTTGTTTATATAACGTCGATTTCTAAAGGATTAATAATTATACATCTCTATGCCAAATGAGCGCCGCTTCCTATATCTGCCTCAGAGCAACGCTTCGTCTCTAAAGGACTTTAATTAAATTCAAACATTTTTGTTTTACATACGTCCAAAATGACATTCCCCGCTTTTGTCAGATAGTATGAATTAGTTAGGTGGGTTTCCAGCTATCTTTGGCCGTCGCTCATATGATAATATTATTACTCTTTGGTATGTAGGAAATATGTAGTCTGCGGTTCTATTATATTCTTGTTTATCATGATTTTTATTGTTCTCTCATTTCTGCATTCTACCAAACTTAATATAACGAAATAAATACTAAATATACTTGAAAAATATTAATTAACGTAAACCTGCCCGATTCGGATCTGGGAATATTCAATATATATTACCTTATTATTTTGTAAATTAAAATATCTCTGACAGATGAATTTAAGCAAAAAACAATGAATATCCAGGGTGACTTTTTAATTAGTGACATCCTTGAAGTGCGAACCGTTCGATAGAATGGAAAATTCAGCGTTCAGCACCGAAGAAAACCTATCTAAAGAACATTAAAGACGACCTTAAGAATCAACGATTATCGGCTATCGATGCTCGAGACGTCGCCAAAAATCGTCAAGAATGGAAGCGAATCGTGAATGGAGTACGAGATCCGGCGGCAGCGACAGCAGCGTATTAGCTGCGAGGGCGACCCTTTCCCAATCGCCGGCTACGAAATAAATTATAAATAGGATAGAAAACGAATTTACCGCGTGAAATTTGTAGGACCCGACGTTTCGGTGACGTTGCAGCCGCCGTTGTCTAGGGTAGACTGAAGAGCTGTCAGTCCGTTGTTTTGCGGGTAGGCCGCAAACCGCTGCCGCCACTGCGTAGGTTATAACGGTGGTGGGGGGCCGGGCTCGGAGCGCGGGAATTTTTAAAATCCGTCTTGCACACAACACTCACTGTATCCTGTTTTACGTCTTTGCGTTCGGCGTTCGGCGGCGGGAACATTTTAAGAAGAGGGTTCCACGTAGAAGAGAGTTTGTAGCCGTCATCTCTATTGAAGTTCGGAGTTCTTCTTATTTCAATGGCTTCTCGGATCATGCGAGGAAAGTAGAATTGTTCCTTGGATAGAACAATGGGATTTTGAAACTGCATCCAGTGGTTACTTCCGCTATCCAATATATGTTCGCAGATCGCCGATTTTTCTCGCTGAACGTTTTTAACAGCTTTGATGTGTTCTGTCAGTCGCGTGGCTATGGGCCGTTTCGTTTGTCCAACGTAGGCTAGACCGCAGCTGCATTCGACTTTATACACACCCGGGGTTTGCAGTGGTATTACATCCTTTACAGGCCTCAAAAATCGAGCTATATTTTGGGTCGGTTTGAAGATCGTTTTTATATCGAATCTGTTTAGCATCTTACTTATTCGATCAGTCACGCCCTTGACGTATGGTAAGAATGCTCTTGATCTGCTCGGTTTTTGAGTTTCGTCCGTATTAGATCGTGTGCGTGTCTCGTGATATTTTCCGTATCCATTTTTCCTAAGGACATCTTTGACATGTTCCATCTCCTTCGGAAAATTCTCAGTGTCGCATAGATCGCGTGCTCGATTCACGAGCGACGTTTGCACTAAACGTAGATGGTAGGGATGATGGTGTGAGCTTGCATGCAAATATCTGTCCGTATGTGTGGGCTTCCGATATACCGTATGTCCGAGAGTATTGTCACTTCTCCTCGTCACTTTGACATCCAAAAATGGTAAGGAGCCGTCCTTCTCTACTTCATAGGTGAAACTGATTTTTGGGTATATGGAGTTTAGATGACCCAGGAATTCTTTCACCGTTAGAATGTTGCCTTTCAGGATGCAGAAGGTATCATCCACGTAGCGAAGCCAGAGAATGGGTTTAATTTTGGAGGTTTTTATGGCTAATTCCTCAAAATATTCCATATATAGGTCACTAACTATCGGCGATACGGGGCATCACGCGGTAAATTCGTTTTCTATCCTATTTATAATGTCAAACAACCGCGATAGTCTTCGATTTTATATTACGAAATAAATAATAATAATTATGCAACTTTTGATTTGAAAAAAATGAGGTTTGTTTTTGTGTTTTTTTTGTTAAATTTAAAAAACTTGACGGAGATATAAACGTTTAACCAGCGTTGAGCGCACTGCGCCATCTAGCAATAGTTAAAATCGCGAATAAACAATATTCGCATATTTACCAACCGCTAGATGGCGCAACGCGATCACCTCTTTTTATACTATTTTTCAATACACTAAATTTTTCAAATTAAAAAATAAATAAATATTAGTATTTTTTTATTTTTTCATAAAAGTTCCTTATTGGGTCGTAGCGATTCACCCTTGAAGGATGTCACTAATTAATAACTTACCCTGTATCACATTGACTAAATCGGCGGAAGCCGTCTTAAATATAGGATGACAGTTTGAAATATTTATCGAAAATCTATTGAAGAGATTTTATTTTGCAAAAGGATTAGATTGTATTTTGAGATGGATCGTTTACCGGTGGCAAATGAACTCCCATAAACCTACGAATACACATAACAGATAAAAATATATGTTGGTATATCTGTCTGTCTGTCTGTCCGAGGTAATTAGACTCCGAAACCGTTCGACTGATCACCATAAAAGATGGCACATAACTGTTTTTCTTCATGGAGAAGGATTTTATAATATTCGCGATGTTGTAACTTACCACTAGATGGCGCTGCAGTACACCAACTTCTATACCGCTCAACCGATCGCCATGAAAATTGGTATACATAGACATTTGAGACCGCATATTTTCGGGCTATTATCTTCATTGTACAGCGCCACAAGATGGCTCTACACAACTTCTGTATCGTTCAACCAGTCGCCATGAAAATTGGTAGACATAGGTATTTGAGCACAACAACTTCTATATAGCTCAACCGATCGCTATGAAAATTGGTATACATAGACATTTGAGTACCCATAATATTTTCGGTCTATTACCTTTATTGTAATTCGCCAACAGATGGCGCTGCAGCACATTAACGTATATACTGCTCAACCGCACGCCATGAAAATTGGTATCCATAGATATTCCAGTATGCATGTTTTCGCGCTGTTACCTTAATTGTATCTCGCCACCAGATGGCGCTGGAGTACATTAACTTCTATAACGCTTAACCGATCGCTATGAAAATTGGTATACCTACATAGACATTCGAGCACGCATAACATTTTCGTGCGTTAAATTTTATTGTTCCTAAATCAGGTAGAGGCCGCGCAAGCGACCTCTAATTTGTTACCAGACCGGAGGAGGGAGAATCCGGCCAAATCTGGCAGTGAGGGCGCGAGGCTGACAGCTGGTTTACACTTCTCAGTGCCACGCGGTATGGTCTTGGACTCTCACGGGCATGTTGGTGTAGCAAGATGGTGAAATGTGTTGTTCCTGTCTCTACGTACACCTCCCGGTTTAAAGAATTATTATATATCGTTATGCCTCCTGGGGTGGCGGGTTCGCCTGTAGTAAGTTATTGCGTTTCTCAATGATTAATTTATGTTTATAATATTTGTTTCGATGTAGAAACGATACAGATCAATTTAATAATATAACTGTGTATTTATTTTAAATATGATATAATTTAAGGTCATATAAATGATAATTATAATTTTTCGCAGATTTTTATTTTTGTATATTGTGTATCTTCTTTTGTACCTGTCGCTTGTTTGGCGGGTTCATATACGGGTTACGTTAACTCTAATGTCAACCACTTTAATGTCTAACCACAATTACCCTACAGGCGGCCTTTAAAAACTCACGTGTTAGTAAACGGGGGGGAGGGGGGATCACCCATAAAATTACATACCAAGCCTTAACTTCGGTGATCTGTCGGGAACCAGTGTTTCAACGCGGCTATGGACGTTACTAAATACCCACGACTAAAAGTGTTTGTAAAAGACCCAAGAGCCATCACTAACGCGATTGTTAGCACCGCACCGCTCTCCACCTCCTCCCTCCCTCATACATATTTCTGGACTCTGGCATAACCTCTGAATTAATAAAATTGAATATATCTACCTATTATTCATGATTTTTGATGATGATACTGAAGATATTGATGATGATGATCTTTACCTATTAATAATGATGATAATATTTGATGATTCTCATGCCTATTATAAATTACTAGTATCAATATATATAAACAACCATCACGATAGTTACTTTGCTTTAAATGTTTACATTAGTGAGAATATTAAACGCAATGACGCATCTAAGTGTAAGAATGCCTACTTACTGGAGTATGAGCGATGATAAAGAGATGGAGTATGAAAATGAATTGTATTGTATTGTATATCACCCAGAAAAAAACCTATGTTGGGCGAGATTACCCAATGACGTAGGGTAATCAACAACGGTCTCCCAGTTTATACCAATGCAAGCATCTCACCGAGAAGGTCCGTAATAATTGCCACTCGTCACGACGGCATTGTTAATAAAGCGTCCGCTACTGGCAACATTCAAGCTGTGTAACCAGTGGTTTTTCCGCTCATTTCTTCAAACCCGATTCGCGCATTGCGAGACAGGTAGGCACATCTTGCCCCAGCGGGAGCTGAGCTCGCCTTACAAGAAGGACTACAGAGGTTATTCAGTTGAATCGATTGCAGATCGGTTGCAGAGCATATGGAAAACTGAAATGTTGTTAAATTAATAAATAAAAAGTTCTTGGAGAAGTTGGGTAGATATTTTATATTTTTTGCCATTGATCTTGTGTTTATATATGATAAAATGGTATATATTTGACACTAGCTGACCCGTGCCCACTTCGTTGGGCGGTAAATCTTTTTACCTGTGATGAAATTATGAGTATGGTTTGGTTAGTACTGAGTGCTATGATTTATTTCCTGACTACCAAAAGAAGGGTTATATTTTTACATATGTATGTATGTATTTGCATGCCAATTTGACTATAATACCGTAATTTGTGAGTGTATTCTTGTGAGTGTCTTATTTGTGAGCGTATTATCTCTTTAACTATTTATGCAGTAAAAGGGAAAAGTCTTTTGTTTCAAAGACTTGATACGATAAATTTACTTATTTTAATAAGAATTCATAATTGTTGATAATATGACAAATAAACATGACCTAACGATTTAGATGATTTTTTTAATATAAAATACTACTTTTTGTGACTTAAATATAAAAGTTAGACATATGCTGTTACTGACTTTTTTGTAGAAACTTTATCAAACTCTACAACTTTTCTCTAGAACTTAATCATATATCTCTCATCGTTAAGGCAGCGTTAGTTAGAAACGTTTTCGTTCGACTTACTTTGCAAATCCGACTACCACGAAAAAGTTTTTTCTTTTTTCGGATTAATATATAGCCTATGATACTCACAAATAACGTGGCTTTCTATTGGTAAAAGAATTTTTAAAATCGGTTCAGTAGATCCAGAGATTACTTCCTACAACGTCACAAACTTTACCTCTTTATAATATTAGTATAGATTACATTACATTCGTATCCAATTGGTGAATTTACCGCTCTTGGATGTGTTACAATATAATATAGGTAGGAGTATACAAGCAGTGATAGGTTGTTACTACAAGCATTTTGCATGATACTATTTTGAAAATCCTACATATTTTGAAGACCAATAGAAAATATAAAATCTAATGGTTTCAGCATTATAATGATATAAAATATTTAAAAAATAGGATATCATAAACAGTCAAAATGTTTAAAAATTCATAACTAAAATACTAAGGAATACATCTAAAAATGGTTCATCTAAGGAATAAATCCAATATTTGTTCCTTACCTATGTACCTACCTTACGTTACTGTTCTATAAAAGAGATTTAAGGCCGAAAACTTTGTATGAAATGTATATATTTAATTATTATAAATGTTGACCCTTATTATCTATGCAGATTTGTCATTATCTCTATGTTCCAGATTACTAAAATGGCAGTACTCAGAAGGTCACCAATCCAAGTGCTGACCACGGTTGAAGACGATTAAGTTTGACGATCTAACAGAATCCAGTGTTTCAACGCGTTCATGGATGTTACAAAATCTACTTTTGGCGTATCTATGTCTTGCATAAAATAAAACATTAAGAAGAAAAAAAATCATTTAGATTTTATCCCCAATTTCGTCAAAATATGGTTATAAACATGAAATTCTGAAACTAATGACTTTCATATCAAACTAATTTTTCAAAAGTCTTTCCTTGCAGATATAAATATGAGGCAATAAAACGAGTAATACTCGTAGTCTAAATGTTATTCTGGGCTAATATATTTCAGATAAATTTTGGATGTATGATTGTATGGGAGCGCTGTAAACTTGGATGATCTAAATTACAATAAACATAAAGAAAATTAAACTTGACCAAATAAGTTTAATCCCCATTAAAAATACAAAAAACGACTTACATAAACGATTATTCCGATGATATTTTATCAAAAAAAATCTTTTTTAAATCTTCTTTTAGCTGCTCGCGAGCTACTTTTCCAAAATTGCACTAAAATTCTCTTCATTATTGAAACACATCACTTAACTACTACAAACGGGTAGTCACAATATTATTTTCATCTAACACCGAATTAACTCTAAATTTAAATATTTAGCTGTTTTTGTGAAGTCCTGTGCGTTGACGTCTCTCAGTCACTTGGCTGACTCTATGCTTTTGAATAGGATCAGCACCTGAAACAATAATTAAAATTAGGTTGAATTATCTCTACTCATAAGTATATTTAATATTTTAAAAATATAGCATCTATGACCATCTCTTAAGGGTCGGACCCATGTAAAACCGAAAAACCTTTTTTGGCAGGTTGGCAAATGCAGAAATATTACGAATATAAATATAACTTAAAATATACAGATACGTAAACAAGTATTTGAAGTCCATTTTGATAAAAATATCATTTTGTTAAACTTTTAAATAGCTACTATGACAATTAGGCAGTCAGAGTTAGTGAAAAAGTGGAAAATATTTTGCTGTAATCATATTGTCACAATATTTAAAATATTTGTAGTCAAATGTAGGTCATTTATTTTCTATTTGATTTTATTTATAATTCACAATAGTCTATAGATTCATATACAACATATAAAATTTAAGTATCATAGTCAAAAACCAATCCAGTAGGTAATAATAACCGATGATATGCCAAAAACTGTTGACAGTGATTATATTGCCACCTGACTATTGTAAATACATGCCTAAAACTATGTAAATGTAACAAAAAAAAATTGATGGAATGTAAAAGATTATAATAATTATTAATCCTTATAATAGATGTAAAATTGAATATATAATATCGGCAACTATAGGTAATTATAAGAAAAAAATAATTACTTATTATAGTATTTATAAATAGTATTTAAAAAATCATAACTGCGAATAGAGTAAGGTTAGGAGTAAGATACATTATAATAAAAATTAAAAATTACCAAAAATAAAAATAATGAGTTTCAAATGAGTATAATAGAAGTATTGAAGTAATCAAAACAATGAAAAACAAGAGTCGCATTCCTAAAAACTATAATAAAATCCCATAATATCATGAATATTTAAATAATATAAAACATTTGAAATTGAATATTTTTCCATTAAACTCATATATCTATTTAATCTTAGATATTTATTTTATCCTTAAATGAATAATTTAAATAATGTTTTGTAATAATCGAACAACATTGCAGATTTTTCTAAATTAAATTTACGCTTGATTTCTTGATTAACTAAAAAGTTCCGATAGATATGCAACGTTTTAAGAGGATTCAACAACATATTGGCTAATAAATTGAAAAGTCGATATGTTTTTTAAGAATTGTAATCTAAAAATCAAAATAGTCATTTCTGCTCGTTTTTACGTTATTTCTCACAATATTACTCATAACATATAGATTACTAAACAAAGCCTTATTCAACAATTTTAACCTTTTCTGAGTATTCCTATAAGTCTTAGAGTAGAAACATTTGTAATTATTCAATTTAAGTTACGCAATGTGTTGCTTCGATTCTTTCGCATGTATTAGCCTCTTAGGTCTGGTATCGTTGTAATCTCAAAAATGTTATGCTTTTTAATATGAATTGAACAGTATTTTTATAACTATTACGATCATTTATTATAGACCTAATTTTGGTGAGTTTTATATTTTAATAATAAATAATAAAAACAATATTTATTTGCAGCTGTGAAAACAAAAAAAAATATACATAAAAATAACAAAATTTTAAATTTAAGCTGAAAATAGACAAAGAATTTGTAGTATAACTACATATACCTAACTATTTTTGAATAATTTAGTGAATCTTTGAATGAGTAATATAATAAGGTAAAAATTAATTTACAGGGTCGTTTGTAATACCCGACTTTTCGGGGATGTTTCAACCGCTGATGTTCAATAAAGACGAGGGTTAAAATCTCTCTTATAAGTGGAGTTCTCTTTTTAAAGTATTCGCAATGCTCATAGCAAGGAGGTAACGCAAAATTCAGTGAGTGTTGTTAGCACGACGGATTTTCAAAATTCCCGCGCGCCGAACCCGTTACCCCACCATCGTTATAATCTACGAAGTAACAGCAGCAGTTTGCCGCCTACCCGCAGATGACGATTGGCAGCAGTTTAGACTACCCTGGACAGCGGCGGTTGCAACATCGTCGAAACGTCGGGTGATACTAACTTCACGAGGTAAATTCGTTTTTTTTCTTATTTATAATGTCAAACAACCGCGATAGTCTATGATTTCATAAAGAGTTTTTAATTAAAACGGTCAACAAAAAAAGGGAAATAAAATACAATCATCAAAGTAATCAAAACTTGCCTAATGAAAAACTAATCCGGCAAACACTTTCATCACTATACACAAAATACGTTTTTTTTTTCAAAAACAGCTGGTTTTGACTTTGACAGCTGACAGACGCGTCG
The DNA here is from genome assembly GCA_944548615.1 of Micropterix aruncella. Taxonomy (NCBI): domain Eukaryota; kingdom Metazoa; phylum Arthropoda; class Insecta; order Lepidoptera; family Micropterigidae; genus Micropterix; species Micropterix aruncella. The sequence goes on along the minus strand of OX155972.1, from coordinate 10,028,819 downwards.
CGACGGATATGTTCGCTTTTGAATGTTGGTGGCGTTGAACTGGCGGACGTTTCGGCGCCGAGAAATCGGCCGAATGTTGAAACAACGACGCAAGTTACGTGCGTGGGATGACCACACTTAACACACCTTCCAGCCGTAAAGGGGGGCGTTAATAGTGGGGTGACCGTTGAATATGCTTCGAATGTTAGATCGTTGAATGCGACACACCCGGGCTTTTGAAGAATTTGACTATTTTTTAACTATCAATTTATTTATTTATTTATTATGGCTATGTACGAGACACAAAAATTTGCAGGTTCTGCCAAGGGGCCGAGGAAACTCCCCTGTACCTCATGTGCGAGTGTGGCCCGCTGATGCGTAAAAGATACACCCACTTGGGTGGTCATTACCTCCAACCTGAGGAGGTAAAACAATCTGGCGCCAAAAGCCTGTTGCGGTTCTTAAATGACACGAGGCTTAGCGCAGAACTATAGTAGGTGGCGAACACAATAGATCAGCAATGGTCGCAGTGTTACAATGCTCATAAAGACAGTAAAAAAGTAAAAAAACACACAAAAAGTAAAAAAAAATAAAAAAATAGCTATGTACAGTTTGCAGCAAACGTAACACGAAATGTAGGTAATATATCGTCGCCTTAAAATTATAACTTATAAATCGACAATTGGCGTTTTTGGGATAAGTTTGCCAGAAGATGAAAAAGTATTAACTCTGTATTTCCTTAAAACCAGATAATTGACATTTCCCCGCCCTTAGGAGTTAACGGTGTTTGAGTTGAAAATCAGGCTATAATACTAAAAATCGATATGTAGACTTATCTAGCTGAACGTTTGCAGCACTATCTGCTATCGTAACGCCAGAGCTCAATATCTCCACTTATCTAGATTTAGGTTAGTAATTAAGTCCACTTATTAGTTTCAATAAATCTAAGATGGTAGACGAGTTGAAACTTTAAAAAAACATTCAAATGCGTTTATCTCAGTCGAATTATGAAGGTATAATTGTAAGGCGACGATATACAGGGCTGAGTTTTTTTATTAGTGACATCCTTGTAGTGGATGAATCAGTACGTGCAAATAAGCAACTTTTGATTTTAAAAGAATAGAAAAAATATAATTTTTAATAAAACAAATATTTTTTAATAGAAATTTGTTTTTTTTTTTTTAAACAAAAAAGTGTATAAAAAGCATTGAGCACGCTGCGCTATCTAGGGGTAGGTAACATATTGCAAATATTGTTTATTCGCGATATCTCATCTACCGCTAGATGGCGCAGCGCGCTCAACGGTTGAAAAACTTTTATCTAATAATCAAATTGTTTAGATTAAGGAAAACATTTTTTATGTATTTTATTTTGTTAAAAGTTATTTAAATACTCGTTTTGATACACCTACTATAAAGATGTCACTAATAAAAAACTAACGGTGTATACATATACTTTAACATGGAATAAAATTTTACTTTAAAATAATTTATCCCTTATCAAATTATGTCAATCTTGTATGTGATGAGTGGTCCCATACAGCACAACTAAGTGATAACTTGTTCCAGGGAAAATATAATAAGCATAATAAATTGGTACGGTAACATAAAATTTCGCGGTATTTCGATATTATATGTTTGGAATTAATTAGGTTGCTTCCCGGCTTTTTGGCGCGTTTACTAGAAAAAAAGTGTCCTACTTGAAAGATGTATTGCCACAAACCAGAGTTTATAAACTCGAGTATAGCTGTAGGCTTTCTCTTATATATGAAACTACGCAACTAATTACACGATCTATTTACGTTAATGAAATAAAATGATTTTACTTAATATAGTTACCTGCAACGAGTTATAATGACTTGGTATAACTTGATATCTCCAAAAAATTTCTTTCTAAGATAATTCACTCAATGAACGTTCTCTTCTGTATGTAAATATAATATACTATACAAAAATAAACTTGCATATTTTTTCATAGTTTTAGTTTGAGTAAAAAAAACACATGTGAGAATCACTAACCTATTTCTAGATTTATAAACCACGTAAAATTAAACCACAAGCGTCAGTTCGCGCGACAAGAGTAAATTAAAAGTTTAAAAGGATTTTCTAAAAATGGTTTATTTTCCACCAGTGTAATGGAAAGTACTCATGACAACAAAACAAACGAGCCAAAACTCGACTATCCTAGCACTTTCCATGAGGGAGTTCCAGTAGCAATCTCCCGCCTCCATTTTAAGACCCTCGTCATTATGCGTAGGTAATGAAAAGTACTCAAAACAACAAAACAAACGAGCTCAAACTCGACTATCTTAGCACTTTCCATCAGGGAGTTCCAGTGGCAATCTTCTGGCTCCATATTCAGACCCTCGTCATTAAGTGTAATGGAAAGTACTCTAGACAATGAAACAAACAAGCCCAAAATGGAATATCTTAGCAATTTCCATTAGGGAGTTCCAGTGGCAATCTTCGGGCTCCATCTATCATCAGACCCTTGATACCATGTGTAATGGAAAGTACTCATTATAGGAATACTACCACAAATTCGAATGTCCTACCATTTGACATCAATGAGTTCCAGTCCCTGCATCCCGGCTCCATTATCAAAACAGGTCGATGGTACCATAATATTGCATTGTCACCGAACTAACATAAGTACGCCAAATTTCAGCTCAATAGGATACCAGCAAAAGATGAAAAATGGTTTGCACATTTTGAAGCGGACAATTTACGAGTACGAGTATATTCGAACATTGCGAGTTAATATAAAGGTTGTAAAAATAACGCTTAATATACATCACATCCATATATAGAACATCTAACTATATAACTATATAACATATACTATATAACTATATATACTAATAGGTTGTACGATTTCGCCTTACTTTGGGTAGACCCGCATAAATATATCCTACTAATATTATAAACGCGAAAGTTTGTATGTATGTATGGATGTTTGTTACCCTTTCACGCAAAAACTACTGAATGGATTTTGATTAAACTTTACAATAATATAGCTTACACATCAGAATAACACATAGGCTATAATATATAAAGATATAGCATGAATTATCTAATATATAACGATAACTGTCAAGTAAGTAGGAAAAAAATCTAAGAAATTGACATTCAAAATTTAAATTCTATCCTACTATCCTACTAATATTATAAACGCGAAAGTTTGTATGTATGTATGGATGTTTGTTACTCTTTCACGCAAAAACTACTGAATGGATATTGATGAAACTTAACAATAATATAGCTTACACATCAGAATAACACATAGGCTATAATTTATAAAGATATATGGTTTTCTATCATCATTATCACAATTTTCCATCACCACGCGGGTGAAACTGCTGGGCACAGCTAGTATATATATAGAGCTATATGTTTCAATTAATAATATTGGTTTTTACTATTATGCATGTATCAATCTGTAACTATTATCAACAATATGCATATGCACTTATTTTCGTTGTACGTTATTTAAAATAAATAAAGTTCTAGAAGGCCAAAAGTTTGCAAGTGTCACCTTTCTCGTTACGTAATTAAAAGTATTCAAGAATAATTATTGTTATAAAACATTCTATTTATTTCATTAAACACTGTATCATTTTATAAGATTTATTACAAAATTAGCTGACCAGTGCCCACTTCGTTGGGCGGTAAAACTTTTTACTTTTGATGAAACTATGAGTGTGGTTCGGTTAGTACTGAGTGCTATGATTTATTTCTGACTGCCCAATAAAGGGTTATATTTTTACTCCATATGTATGTATGTAATTGCATGCCAATTTGACTATATTACCGTTATTTGTGAGAGTCTTCTTGTGAGTGTCTTCTTTTGAGTGTCTTATTTGTGAGTGTGTTATCTCTTTAACCATTTATGCAGTAAAAGGGAAATTATATACAGTAAAAGGGAAAGGTCTTTTGTTTTAAACACTTGAGACGATAAATTTACTAATTTTGATATGAATTCATAATCGTTGATAATATGACCAATAAACATGACCTAGTGATTTATTTTATTTTTTTAATTAAAAATACTACTTTTTGTTACTTAAATATAAAACTTAGACATATGCTGCCAATGACTTTTTTGTAGGCATTATCAAGCTCTACAACTTTTCTTTAGAACTTAACCCGTTGAGTATGAGTCAACCAAATCTGGTCGCGAAACAATTATCCGTTGAGTACGAGTCGACCAAATCTGGTCGCGCGTTTTTTTCACTTCTTTGACGTTCTCGTATTTATTCATAATTATCTAATTGTTTTACAAAATGATATTTCAATATTCTATATTCGAAATTTCAATGCAATCATTGTGCAGTTGTTCTTTTTATGATTGGTGTAGTAGTTTCGTAGTTATAGTACTTTAAGTCGAGCGCCGTCGATGTCGCCGAAAATCCTGCAAAAGAGACAAATGCATCCATGAAAATACCCATTTACTCCAAGGGTTAATCATATATCTCTCATCGTTAAGGCAGCGTCAGTTAGAAACATTTTCGTTCGACCGTTTTTTCTCCGACTTACTTTGTAAATCCGACTACCACGAAAAAGTCTTTTCATTTTTCAGATTAATACATAGCCTATGACACTCACAAATAACGTGGCTTTCTATTGGTGAAAGAATTTTCAAAATCGGTTTAGTAGATCCAGTGATTACTTCCTACAACCTCACAAACTTTTCCTCTTTATAATATTAGTATAGATAGAGCATATTATAAAGTACACAAATTAATAATGAACAAAATATTTAACGTTGAAAATTTAATTTTGAAATAATATGTGACTTATGTTTATGTTAACAATTATATAAACAAAAGCCGATAAAAAAACAAAAAATTGCCTTATTTAAATTAACAAAAAATAATACAGAATAATAACTCGCATTATGTCAGTTTGCTTTACCAAATAGTTTGGCTGACATAGTTCTGTTTGCAGTCTTTAAGTCTTATTACAGTCTCATTTTTGTAAGCGGGGCATTTTTGTAAGCCTAATATACCTACACAATCCGTAAAGCTTTGACGATTGGAATAGATGACATCTGGTGAGAAGAAAATTGCCCTAAAGGGCTAATTTTAGACTATGTTATTAATTTATATTTGCGAATGGCGACATGCACAGATTTTATCTCTTTTATCTCTCACCTCAGTGATCACAGCAACTACTAATTACTCTCGATTAATAGAATTTCACTGAGATTGGGTAGTTCTTGTTTTAATTTCACAATTTCCTCTGAAAAATTGTTTATAAATTCAACCCTTATTATTATTATTAATTTAAGCCTCCGTGTACGAGGTGGGTATAACGCACCCCAGCAGTTAAAAACTCGTAATAATTCTTCTCGTAATAACTATAAAGATGCGAGTGTTCATTTTCTCAGTAACTGCAAATGCGACGTTGCCGTTACAATTAATACTATTCATCTAGTCGGGCATCAGCCTCAGAGCGCGCGACACGTGAGTAAAGTGCTCTTAGTTATCACATACCCCACCTTGTATGGCTTTTTCTACGAGTTCCTAAGAAAAGACTCAATAGATTATAATTTGAGGAAAATGTTGAGTTTTTTTTAAATAAAAGTCTATTAAAACATTTAAGTAAATATGTGTTGTACTTAAACATATTCATTATTATTTATTACAATAATTTAACTAATAATAACTGTCATGAAGTAATAAGTTGTTGGATTTATTTAATTTTATTTTCGGGGTATGGCAAACCCCACCTAGTATGGCATCTGAGACTTATTCATCTAGTATACGAAGGGTTAAATATATTTGTATTATTATTTCATATTTCCTGGTCACCCTATATAGTGTGGGTAGCGACACCGTTCAATAGCCATGAATGAAATATGCTAAACTCAGACGAATTATTGAATGAATATGAAATATGGTCGCCATCGGAGCAAGATAAAGCTTTTAGTATACCAATTATACTATTTTACTGCTTATTGGCTTAAATATGAATATAAACAATAATTCAAGAAATCATAAAATTAACAAATTTATTGTACTCAAATTGTTTTTTAGGGAATTTAATAAACTACATCTACTCACTATAGATCCAAAATAATTTTAGTTACAAAGTTAAGAATAACGACAACTGTATACTACTATATTTCTGTTATTTCGGGCACTAATTATTGTGATACCTGCACCGATATTGTGTTTTTATATTCATTATGTTTGTATATTCATTATGATTATTGTCGTTTACGTAACTGATTATTATTCTTTTATTTTATCTCACTTTGGTTATTTTTACTGATTATTCATTGCATTAGTTTTTGACTATCGATTCCTATAATTTTAGTTTTATTATTTGGTTACACTTATATTTTCACTAAGGTGTTTTAAACAATTCTGATTTAACATGTCAAAATAAAGACTGTTTACTTTTGACTATTAACTTAGCAGGGAAAAATGCCTCTGATTTCGCTCGATGAAAATAATGATGAAACTTAAATAACTGTGCTAGGCATGCCAGCACACGCGCTAGACATCGCCGAGAGCAGAAACCTGTGTGGGTTTATAAGAATAGTCATGTCGTTCGGATACCCGATAGAAAGCGCTACAGTGTTTAGTAGAGAATAACCATACACACCCACATCGTATGCTAATGATTCATGCCTGGGTGACTGACTGTCGAACTATGCACGTGATATCCGCATGGACGATGCCACAATCGGGATCAGGACAGAGACTTGCAGTGAAGCGACACAAACATTTCGTACCCTCAATGTTATTCCACAACTAAACTGTCGCGCTCGAAACGGGAGCTAATGGGCCTTGATGAGTTGGCCAAGGAGACCCATTCTGTTCAGGGTTGGTCACACTCACGGGTCAACACCCATCCGGCGGCCTCCACGCATGAAGTGAGAACCTGGGTAGGACTCTGGCCTTGGGGCTAGTTTCCCTTAGGATTCAACCTTCTGGCGCCCCTGGAAGGTCTGCGCACCGTGCGGCGTAAGCCAATCTATTGTGCACTCTGACTAACATTCGGGGGAGTCTGAAAGCAGTACTGTTTCCATTATAGCGGGGTGGCTGCGGACCTTACGGCGACTGCTCTTGAAACGACCATCGGCTACCCGATCCTGGGTGGAACAGCCGGGCAAAGGATGCCGTGGTCCGCGATAGATTCGGCTTACACCGTTTCACCGCTTCGTAAGGGAGAGGACCGCGCAAGCGACCTCGAACTCGTAACCAGTCGAGATACCGGAGTAATCTGGTCGCAATTGGAAGTAAGGGAGTAAGTGTAAACCCGCTGGGTAACATACCTGGTTACCTCGCGGATAAGGCGTTAGCCTCTTACGGGCATGTGGCGGAGCTTGACGGTGGACTGTTTTGTCCAAGTCTTCTGCGTTCACTTCACGGTAGATAGAACAACTAATCGTTAAAACTTCCTGAGCTGACGGGTTCACCCGTTGTAGTTGACAACTCTATTTGTCGCGCTCGAAACCTTTCGATACTCAAAAAAGAAAATACATATCACTAAATATATTTATTGGTTTTTATTATTATTAATTTGATTATTTTAATTATTCTTAATTTGACTAAATTTGTTATGTTAATGTGATAATTGACAATACTCAAATTCTCTTCTCTTTGATATTAAATTTGTGTATACATATACGCATGTAAGACTGTAGTTTATATAGATGCTTACCTATTTTTTTCATATTTAATATCTTAACATCTGTGTTTACGTGTAACCATGAATTCAAAACAAACCAAAAAAAAAATATTTAATTTACTATTTTAATTGTAATTCTTGCTTTGGCACACTTTCCAACGGGAATAAATCCCAAAGTTTATTTTATATTTATTTTGCGTGTTTCTGAATCTTTCAGTTAAATTTTAAGTTATTGTTTTATTCCTGTCCAGCCTAGAACGGGCTAGTCCCAGTTGAGTGACAGAATCAAATAAGCAAAAGGTTAAGGTTTTTCCATTCGGTCCCTGTTTCTTTTGTAAGCAAATCAATGTTTTATAGTAATGAATTCTTAAATAAATAAATAAAGTAAATAAATTACCAGTGCTTACATACAACTTTTCATTCTTCTTCTTTAAAATATAATAAGGATAGTGACACTTCAACCCAAGAACAAAATAAAAGCCACTTTAGAATAAGCCTCGGCCTAGTTAGGAAGGCATTATAACACTCTTTTGCCAAAATTAATTTATGCATTTCTTGCTATTCGCAATTTCTATCATCATGTGCCTAGGAAAAAAAATTGACTGGAAAGTAGACTATCGCGCTGCACAAAGAAACAGCAAACGCCAAAACAGCAACCCCAAATTAAAAAAGGCAAATGAATTGGCGAACAATACGACTAATGAATAATAGCTATAGTGCCGACAATGATTTATAAACTGAACGCTCCCGCCTTAACGAAAGAAAATAGGATAAGATTAAGGAAATACGAAAAGGAATCATAAAAGAAATTTTAGTAGGGTATCGAAATTTACCAAGGAAGCCGATAAAAGATTCACTGAAAGAAAAAACTAAAGCAAAAAAAAATATCGTCTATGCTACTATGACCATTTTAAAAGAAGAGAGTACCACACTTATGTGATGATGTAAGAATGATAAGAGCTGGCAAAAAATAAACTAAACAAAAAAGCTACAGCGAAAAACTACACAATAAATTGGAACAACAAACAACGGTTCTCAACAAAATAGCAAAAGAGATTAAGAATAGAAGATTAAGACTCCCAGTGCTACTCACCCACGTTTTGGGGCAGGCGTGTACGGACCCAAAACCAACCACAGAATCAGCATCCCTCTTGTAATTATCCATATGGCTTGGAGAACCCTGGCATATTAATGCTACGGTTTGCCTTTAGGAAAAAAAAATAAAAATCGTCATCAGCTCTAACAGCAGAGCAGCTTGGACGCTCTAGCTAAAGCCACCACAGAATCTTCTGTGGTCTGGGACTGCATACAAAAGATCAACAAATTGGGAAAATCCAATATAGATACCGGGCTATTAAGGCATACCCGGCAACGAAGAGGCCGACAGACTGGCAAAACTGGGCACGCTGGAATGCCCGGTGGAGCCAATTGTTGGGGCTCCCTTCGCTATAGGTAAGAAAATCATCAGGGACTGCTTGGAGCAGGAACATCAAGCATCCTAACAACAGAACCAAGGATGTCGCCAGGCAAAGGCCATGATGGAGCAACCACTTTTAAAGAAAACCGAGGCTTTACTTATCATGAGCAAGAAGAACCTTAGAATAACTATCGGTCTCCTCACCGGACACACGGCCCTTAGAGCACATCTATTCGACCTTGGCTTGACCGAGAGCAAAGACTGCCGAATATGTGGCGAAGAACCTGAAGACATCATACACATCGTTGGTCGCTGCCCAGGCGTCGCCGCAAAAAACACAGTTTACTGGAACGAGCCTTTCTCGAACCCAGCGATCTGCCCGAATTGAAGGTCAATATACTGCATGAACTAGTAAGCAGTACCGGGGTACTAGCAGACCACTGATCTAACCACAAAGTAGAGGGTAGTTACAAAAGATCTTATAGATCCAGGTGACATCAAGGGCTGGAAACAAGCCCCCCACTCCGTTTACTACTACTACTACTACTGCTACTCACCCACACTTCCATTATTGGTTTTAGGTCGTTTAATTCCGGTGAATTATTCCTTATATTATTATCATTCATGTAGCAGGTGTTCCTGCCCTACACATACATAATGTGCCCCCCTTGGTATACCGGTGGTCCGGGTCATGGTGACCGAGGGGAACAGGCTCGCCTAGCTATTGGAAAATTATTGTCAATAACACGCTTTTATTAGCTTGACTTGTAACGATGTAAGGGGATCTTACAACTCGCTTTTCAACCACTTCTATTTACCTAAAAGTTCTCTAAAAGTTGTTCTAGTATGGTATCAAAGAGCTTGTCTGATGATAAAGGTGGGAGGTGGTCATAGGTCTTCTCAATGGCTAACACATTTTCAATGGATAACAATAATCCCATCAATTATAGTCTCGTTTGACATGTCTCAGTGAGTCCTTTGGTTACATATTGTGACCAGGAGGTAAAAGCGTTTTATTTAGTATTTTAAACTAGGTATGTAATCACTTATTTTATGGCTAAAATAATTTAAATAATTAGCGATATATAGGTACCCTGAATCCGGTTTCTTAATAACATATTATTGGTTTATTGGAGGACTAGCAGACCCGTGCCCACTTCGTTGGGCGGTAAAACTTTTTACTTGTGATGAAATTATGAGTGTAGTTTGGTTAGTACTGAGTGCTATGATTTATTTCCTGACTGCCAAAAGAAGGGTTATATTTTTACTGCATGCGTATGTTGTATGTATTTGCATGCCAATTTAACTATATTACCGTTATTTGTGAGTGTCTTCTTGTGAGTGTCTTATTTGTGAGTGTCTTATCTCTTTAACCATTTATGCAGCAAAAGTGAAATTATATGCAGTAAAAGGGAAAAGTCTTTTGTCTTAAACACTTGAAACGAAAAATTTACATATTTTGATATGAATTCATAAATGTTGATTATATGACCAATAAACATGACCTAACGATTCAAATTATTTTTTTAATATAAAAAACTGCTTTTTGTGACTTAAATATAAAATTTAGACATATGCTGTCGCTGACTTTTTTGTAGGCATTATCAAGCTCTATTAAGCACTTCTCTAGAACTTAATCATATATATCTCATCGTTAAGGCAGCGTTAGTTAGAAACGTTTTCGTTCAACCGTTTTTTCCGACTTACTTTGGAAATCAGACTACCACGAAAAAGTCTTCATTTTTCAAATTAATATATAGCCTATGACACTCACAAATAACGTGGCTTTCTATTGGTAAAAGAACTTTCAAAATCGGTACATTAGATCCAGAGATTACTTCCTACAACGTCACAAACTTTACCTCCTCATAATATTAGTATAGATAAATTATATTTTCTTGAACCAGCCTTGGAAATAATCGAGTTGTATTGACTTAAATTGTAAAAAAAGTTCACCCAAACGCGGCTATAACTCAGTTATCCATTGTGTGGTGCACTCCCACGCAAAATGTAGTCCACTTCGGCCGTGTGTGTACTAATTTCGAAACGTTTAAATCGATGTGCCCACGAGATTTCAATGGAGCAGTGGCTAACGATGTCACAGGTTTTGAAAAGGATGGTCGATGTGATATGCGACGAGCAATAGAAAAGAAAAAGTTTTGTCACCCCAAGACTTTTTTATCAAGTGACGAAAGTCTGTTTCATTTGAATATTAATTTCATAAATAATATCGATTAGCGTCCACTCTCGGCCAGTGGACGATCCCCGTTTGGTCCCGTTGTAATCGACTCGGGTGGCGCGATTCCTTTCTCGCCTAGCCTCGGGCGGCTCAGCGGCAAATGCATAGCGGAATCCCCTCGAATGTCGGGCGACCATCTCGGGTTGCGTACGTCAAAATGTATACAAAATGTATATAAATTTATATACATAAATGTATATAAATTTATATCCGCTCTATAGTAATAGTATAGTTCTATAGTAAACCCCGCTCTATGTAAATGTAAATGTGTGTGTAAATATAAATTTATATACATTTTGCCGTAGGCAACCCGAGCTGGTCACCTTTCATTCGATAATATTAGTGCAGCTTGTAAAAGATATATTCTAACCAAAATTTCACAATGTGTTTTGGCCATTCAAGGCATCTGTGAGCCGGGCATTTTGAATAGCGCAGAAATATTATGCGCGCTCAAATGTTTATATATAATTTTCATGGTGATCGGTTGAGCGGTATAGAAGTTGACGTGCTGCAGCGCCATCTGCTAGCGAGTTACAATAAAGAAAATAGCCCAAAAGTAATATGCGATCTCAAATCTTTATGTATTGCAGAGCCATCTTAAGGGAAGTTACAACAAGCGGATATCATAAAAACTTTCTCCATGAAAATACATATATATATATATATATATATATATATATATATATATATATATATATATTTATATATATATATATATATATATATATATATATATATATATATATATATATATATATATATATATATATATATATATATATATATATATATATATATATATATATATATATATATATATATATATATATATATATATATATATATATATATATATATATATATATATATATATATATATATATATATATATATATATATATATATATATATATATATATATATATATATATATATATATATATATATATATATATATATATATATATATATATATATATATATATATATATATATATATATATATATATATATTTATATATATATATATATATATATATATATATATATATATATATATATATATATATATATATATATATATATATATATATATATACATATATATATATATATATATATATATATATATATATATATATATATATATATATATATATATATATATATATATATATATATATATATATATATATATATATATATATATATATATATATATATATATATATATATATATATATATATATATATATATATATATATATATACATACATACATACATATATATATATATATATATATATATATATATATATATATATATTGATATTTTAAGGGTGTAAATTTTTTTAAATTATTTTCAATAATATATAAAATTAGATTCATGAAAAGTTACTTATCTGGGGTCCTGGTGGACCAGAAACATTTAAACGATAGTTAATGTCCTCTTTAAATACTTAGGGCAGCGGCACCTGTTTCCGCAATTGATAACTTATGATGTTCTTAGTTATTGCAGCCGAATTACTGTATGCCCTTGGATGTAATAAGTATAGGAGGATGGTTTCTGTAACAGAAATGGATGTTAGTAACTTATTTTAGAAGAAATTATATGACTGAGAATATTTCGACACTAGTCGTATTCATCTCTATGACATTTCATTGAGAAATGTCATAGAGATGAATACGACTAGTGTCGAAATATTCTCAGTCATATAATTTCTTCTAAAATAAGTTACTAACATCCATTTCTGTTACAGAAACCATCCTCCTATACTTATTACATCCAAGGGCATACAGTAATTCGGCTGCAATAACTAAGAACATCATAAGTTATCAATTGCGGAAACAGGTGCCGCTGCCCTAAGTATTTAAAGAGGACATTAACTATCGTTTAAATGTTTCTGGTCCACCAGGACCCCAGATAAGTAACTTTTCATGAATCTAATTTTATATATTATTGAAAATATATATATATATATATATATATATATATATATATATATATATATATATATATATATATATATATATATATATATATATATATATATATATATATATATATATATATATATATATATATATATATATATATATATATATATATATATATATATATATATATATATATATATATATATATATATATATATATATATATATATATATATATATATATATATATATATATATATATATATATATATATATATATATATATATATATATATATATATATACCTATATATATATATATATATATATATATATATATATATATATATATATATATATATATATATATATATATATATATATATATATATATATATATATATATATATATATATATATATATATATATATATATATATATATATATATATAGTGCCATCTTTCATGGTGATCTATCAAACGGTTTATACGAGTATATAGATTATACTGCAGCCCAAATCGGGTGCTCTTCGAAGCAGCCACTATGTTGCCGCAAGCAGGCGGAAACGAGGTGTGTTGGTCTACTCATTAACGTATTGCTTGTATTATCTCATCTTTCGAGTTTGCCGGCCTACGCGCGAAGCCACCGACCGAAACGGACTACCGCGCAGCCGCATCGCTGCTCCATTCACAACGGGGTTTATGGACCGAGTCAAGCATTTTAATTCAATCTCATCTGTGGTGACCGCTGACAGAAGAATCGATTGCAATCAAATCAGCTTTTGGAAAACTATGGTCAATAGTATTTCAATCCGAGGTATACAGGGTTAGTATGTATTGGTTAGTACCAGGCGAGTGGATTCTACACAAAAGTAAACAAAAAAATACCATATTTATACCAAAATATTTTACATAAAAAACTGTGTCAAAAATCGTGTATTTTTTATAATTTAAAAAACATTATTTTGTTTTTACATTTGGCCACATTTGATGTAATTTGATAAAGTAACACAAATATGGCAAATGCTTAGTGTCAGTTCACCGACCAGGATAGGGGGCCTTTTTAGTCATATTTTAATCTCGAAATATTGCACTTAGAGGCTTGAAATTTTATGATATTGTTGGGCCGAAATCATATTGTGAAATTTTGGTTGGAATACCTCACATACAAGCTACACTAATAATATTTCAATTCCGCCATACAATTTAATCAAATATTAATGATATCTGTTGGCGCTTGGCCCAAACCCGCCCTTAGCCGTGAAACGAACCACGCTGCCCGAGGTTGTTGTGCACGAACCCAACGGAGCTCGCCCCCCGACCGAAATGGACTACCGTACAACCGCATCGCTGCTTCATTCACAACGGGGTTTATGAAGCGAGTCAAGCATTTAAATTCAATCTCATCTGTTGGGATCGATCGCCTATAACAAAATCGATTGCAATCAAATCAGGCCTTGAAAAACTATGGACAAGTATTTCAATCCTAGGTGTACATGGTTTTTATTAGTGAGCACCAGGCGAGTGCATTGTACTCAAAACTAAACCAAAACAACGTAATATTTTTTTGGACTAATTTATAACAAAATCTATTATTATAAAAAAATCAGCTTATACGATTGTGCTCGCAAATCTCGATAAGTAGTAGGTCGATCGACTTGAAGTTCGACACAATGTCCCATTCGAATATGCGCGTATGTTTATGGTAAAATGAAATTTTGACAAAAAGTTGTATTTGAATACGAGCGACAAAAGTCTTCCCGCACCGATGAAATTTTTGGTGCGCTTCGACTTCGGTGCGTTTCCCATGCATTCCTTATCAGATTGATCCACAGCGAGGCATAGCTGTGTTTATTACCTAGGATTACATAAACAATGGGACGTAAATGTTATTTTTTTATTTAGGCTTTGGCTTCTGAAACAATAGCTATTTTCCGAAAGGTGAACATAAAATATGTAATTCTTTGGTAGTCCTAAATAAAAAACTTTTGGAAGATTTTTGAGTACCCTTTTTATATAGAGCATTCTTAAAAAATAGAGCACAATTACAATATCCTAAACCTTTAAAAAAACTATATAAAAAAAAATACAACAAAGAGTATTTTGAGAAATATAATCATAAACCTTCAAGATCGAGGCGCCAATTATCGCTACGAGAGCATATTAGAGGAAGAAAAGAAGCGAATGAAACAAAGAGACTAAAAACTGTCACTACTAGTAACGAATTAAATAGAAATAAAAAGGACAAAAAAGCTAAAGGATATAGTGAATATAAAAGTGTCACGCACTTTACATTGAAATGTCAAACAAATAATTATCATTAAGCCAACTAAGCACCAGATACGGTAAGCAATCAGAATTTAACTAGACCAACGTGAACAAGCTACATAGAAAGTGTTATTGGAGAGAGGTATTCTCAACATAGACGACACACTCTAGTAACAATGGAGAGGTAGGAAAAATAGCAAGACGAGACGAAACTTAGAAAAGAATACAGACATTTAGAAGAGTAAGGTTGTACAAAATATCGAAACTACTTAATTAGGGATTTTTTTCTCCATCCAAATTGTTCTTACTCATCCACAAAAGATAGTTTGTAAAACACCAGGTAATATTAATAATCCTCATATTTCCGGAACAGATGTATGAATCAGTTCTGTCACAATCTTATCTTGGATTGCACCTAAGGACTATACGCTGAGTGCCGGGCACATAGGCCTTTATGGAAACAAAGGTAAAATGATAGGTTTAAAATCATTCTGTAGCTTAATAAAAGCCACAGCAACCTAGCGGTTGGACGAACAGGAGATTCAAGCAATTTATAAATACTGGTATAATATATACCAGGAAAAATATTCCGAAATAGCTAACAAAAATCATTCGCATAAGGAAATTTCCAAACTAACTAAAACCACATCATTGTGCTAAAACTAAGTAGAACCAGCTATCCATACTCACAGGACTTCTGACGAGTCACTGTAAGATTATTATGCATCTTTATCGCATGTGACCATCTGAGACCGATCTGGGGTTATATATTATTGAAGAAGCGGAGACACCGCTTCACTTTCTATTCAAGCATGGACCGCTAATTTATTTAATTAAGAGCAAATATATTTGAAGTTTGCACAAAAATTGCAGATTAATATATAGCTTATGACACTCACAAATAACGTGGCTTTCTACTGGTAAAAGAATTTTTAAAATCGGTTAAGTAGATCCAGAGATTAATTCCTACAACGTCACAAACATTACCTCTTTATAATATTAGTATAGAATATATGCGACATACTGAGGCTCACCATGCTATAATCGGAAAACTATTCCTTGTTTAGTTTGTCATTGGTTAAGGTATTTCGGATACCAAGAGTCATTAGTTACGAGCAGATTGGATGAGCGTGATTCAGTGCAGCGAAAACTAACCTTGATTCGCTGATAAAGTTTCAAAAAGACCCTTATTGTACCTTATTTAACGAAAAACTATAACGCTTTCCATCTGAACGTCTGTTACCGCATTTCTAATGCTTAACATCCGACAATTATAAGTGTATACGTATAATTCGAAAGTAATAGAAACGATATAATAGACTATAGAGTATCCAGAAAGCATCACTACGACAAAAGACAGCGCAACCAACAAACATTGCCTAAACTGAACACGACTTCTGAGTAGCGACATATTTGTAGCACAAACAATTATAATGAATTGACCTCTGACATAAAGGAAATGAACCCTAGATTCAAGAGATTAACACGGTAGCTTCGTAATAAAACGAGAGGAAAAATTGAGAGTTAACGAAAATCGTATCCTAATAATCGTATCACAGTACATCAATTTCATAAAATTTACCAGACCTTTTAAGAGAATATTTTAATAACCTATTTTATCATTTGAGACTCAGATAATTTTATTTTAAATTATTTCTCTCTGTATTACTATAAAAGAAAAAATAAATGATATTACAAAATTTCGACTGCAGAGCAATAGTTTCACTTTTAGTTTATAAGCATTTCCACCATTATGAAGATATAAAGAGTGACCAGATATAAGAGTGAGTGATGCTTACAAGCCGCGCAAACCATGTTTCAAGTTTAATGAATATAAAATTAAATTTTCGGCTGAATACTTTATACTATGTGACGCTTTCGTTACACATATTTTAATTCGCAGTAATCTTAACAAGTAAATATAATAAAAAGAATAAAAAACACGACTGCCATTACAAAAAGTGAACTAATGTAATAAAAATTATTGTTATTACAGTTTTTTATGTTTTTTTGTTGTTTATGTTATTATCCATATAGACACATGTATATTTCTGGAATAAACTCAGTCAGACCTTTCATTTGACACTAAACACCATATATTTATGTTAATTTATTGACATTTGGATATTTAGACAATTACTTATTTGATATTTAAAACTCGGTAATATTTTGTGGACTAAATTACCATTCCAAATATTTTTCTTCGTTACTAGGCCTAACGGATTTATTTCTGACGGCCGCGAAGAGAAAGAACTAAAAAAACTAAACTGTCAAATGATGAATATCAACACGCACCGCTTAACACGGCGATTTATATTAAAGACGCTGCTTTCTACCTATATGAGAGCAAGGTTGTATTTCGTGTTGTACCGTATAACACTAATGATAACATAACGATTCTAACAATACCATACATTTCTAAATCGGTTTAAGAGTTTAGAAGTTATGGTGGAATAAAGAAACTGAAAACATACATATATAAACCGTGAACACATTACACTCCTTTTCTGTTAGGCAGTTGTATAAATAGTGTCATATTTAAGATTGTGTCTTTTTTGATGACTATTGATTTTTGTATGTTTTGAGTTGTGGCATTTTTCATAGCATAAAATTACATAAAGTGACAATAAAAAAAACTCAAATTTTCTTGAGTATTATGTTAAATTTTCAAATTATGGGTTGTTTGAGAAAATTACATGCATATAACTTACCATTTATAGAAATAGAAAATCGAAAGCTATCGCGGTTCTTTAACATAATAAATAAGACAAAACGATTTTACCGCGTGAAGTTTGTAGCAACCTACGTTTCGGCGATGTTGTCGTTGTCCAGGGAAGACTTTTCTTGAGTAATAAAGTTCCGTGCCTTTGCCCATAAGACAACTCGAAAACCTAAGCGGGTTTAAAAAATCTTTAAAGAGACATTTACTTTACTCGTGAATACCCCTCTCCTCCCCCCTCCTTTGCTTGTCCATATATTCCATTCCTCCTTTCGATATCGACTTGACATACGTTACTAATTACGGTTTAATATTCTTTATGCTGACTATTACTTAAGTGTATTCATTTATGACTCTTTTTATACATCAATTTGCCCACATAAACCTTCAGTCACAATAACCCTGGCGGTATGGCTGGAAGATATTGCAACTTGTCAATAGGCCCACCACATTGTACACTTTTGTGTGTGCAATAAGGCTTTTTAAACAAACAAACAAACTTTTACGGCGATCGCAATATCGCCGAAGCGTCGGGGGTTACAAACTTCATGCGGTAAATTCGTTTTATGTTATTTATAATATTTATAGGAAACTATTAACTGTAAACGCGACATCATAAAAGTAATTTTATTTTTGTGTAATTTAAATTGGCTATCCTGAAAAATCTATATATTCCGAATTGTGTCATCTATGGCGCAGGGGTGCGATATACTCGTATCTAATAGGGTGATAAAAATCCAAATAAACATTATAATTTAATAATCTTTGATTACTCACATATCACGGTCATACAGCAACACAACAAGTTTTTGTTACATTAACATACTCTCGTTCGAAACGTCAAAACGATTCAGTTCGATTTTCGCGCCAAAACACATGGCGATAAACGTCAAAATTGACAGCTGAAAGAAATCCTCGGCCCGCGGCACGCGTCGAGCGATTGAGCGCGCGCGCAGTCGACTGATGCCCGAAAGGACAGTAGCAGCAATGTACTGCGCAGGTAATCCGTAGGTAAGTCGATCGCGCCAAAAATTTACTATGAACACGTTTGTCAGCTGCGTGTTACAGCCCCCTGCCGCCAAGGAGGTTTGGTTCGACTCTGTCCCTGCAACATGCGAACCTGTATCCAGAGATAATTGTTTGATATGTGTTTATTTTGAAGAGTGTAGACCAGTCCGAAATGCCGAATAATTAATAGCTAATTGTAGTATTATCTTTAAATATAGAGTATTTATAATAATATATATCTACCATAAAATAACTGATAAATTGGCGTCCCTCATCCTAAGCCCAAACTGGCCAGTTTACCAGGACATCTAACCAAACTTAGCTATACAATGTACCTGGAAAGACAACGTTAAATCTAGGGAAGACCAGTGACAGTAAAAACTATGAACAAGTTTGTTAGCTGCGTCACACAGCCCCTGTAGCCAAGAATGTTTGTTGCTATTGGGTCCCCGCAATATACGAACCTGTTTCCTGAGATAATTGTTTGATAGGTGTTTATTTTAAAGAGTGAAGACCAAACCGAAAGGCCGAATAATTAGTAGTTAATTGTAATGTTACATTTAAAAATCGTGTATTTCTTCCACATACCTAAAACAACTGAGAATGCCTAGTCTACTAAACTCTTCCTAGCCCAAAACGTACCAGTTTACCAGGTTGTCTCTCCAAACATATCACTAAAATATATGTGGATAGACGACGTGAAATCTAGAGAAGACTAGTGGTAATAAAAACCCGTAGTGATAGTAACAACACTATGGTAGATCTCACGGATTTTTTTTTGTGGTTGACAGTCATTAAATGATGTCTGGCGTGATTTACCTTAAAGCCAATATAATAAAAAAATATATATTCAAATATAAAAATTAATAAACTTTGCTGCTGATATTAATAGAACAAAGAGGAAACAATATTACCAAAAGAAAATCGAAATACAAACAATGCATAGCCTTACAAACAACATATTTACAGTTAAAATAAGCAAATAAAAAACCAAAAATATAGGAATATTTATCAAAATAATGCCAGAAAATTTAATTAAACAATTAAAAAACGCAATAAAATAATCAAATGGACATATAATTTAAAAAATATATATTAGAAAGAAATAACATTCGAGAACATAATAATGACGATCACCTACCAAAATACATGTAATATAATAACAAAAAAGGTACAAGGATACAAAAAGCTATAATTGAACTGATATTTAAACTAAAATATCAATAATATTAGGTTATTTAATATGGGTTATTTAATTAGGTTATTTAATATTAGGTATATTTAATATGGGTTCATTATGCATTCATAACACGATCCCTAGTTTATAAAATCATAACTTAATATTGACTGTAAATAGCTATAACAAACAGTTTTTGTTTTATCCTTGTCAAGAATTCGTCTGATGTATCTAAGAGCAAATTATACTGTACTTAATTTTTCAGCTAAATTTTTGAAATGTTTTTTCAATTCCGTCCACAAACAGGTAGGAAACATTTGAAATATTTTTAGGTAGAAATATTAGTGTATTTATTTCAAAATGTATGGCAAATTCTTGACCGGGCGAATTTTTCCTAGGGACATCAATATCAATCCCACCAGCATTGAAAAAAATACACTTAACGGATTTTTGTTGCGATTGTATTTTTTCATTATTATTATAAGTGAACATATAACAGGAAAAAATACATTTTATACAATAATTGCCAATAGGAGAAATACTAAGGATTTTTGAAACTTAATGTTTGAAATGTTTGAATAAGTAAATAGGCCTAAAATTTCTGAATAAATAACTAAATCCTGGCTTTATAAACTAAAACGGTCTTAATCAACTCCAAGCTTATTCGAAAAACAAGTAAATATATTGAAAAGAATAAAAAATACGACTTCCGTTACAGAAATCTTTGTATTTAAAATTAATTTCATTGCGGTTTTTATGAAATACTTGTGGTTTATGTATTTATCCATATACATCGATGTATATTTCCGAAATTTACTTAATCAGGCCTTCCACTTGACACTAAACACGAAATTTTTATGGTAATTTATTGACATTTTGACATTTAGACCATTACATACCTAATATTTGGACAATTAAGGTACTCTATGACACTCGGAATGATAGAACTGTTCTAACATTACCATACACTTCTAAACTGGTTCAATCGTTTAGTAGTTATGGTGGAATTAGGAAACGGAAAACATACATAGATGAACCCTGAAGTCATTACACTCCTTTTTTGTTGGGCAGTCGTGTAAAAAAGGGCTAAGTTTGAGTTTTATTTACTTATTAAACATTTCAAACTAAAAAGTTATAAAAATACTACATATTACCCATATTTCTAATTATTGCAAACAATGTATTTTATTCTGTGGTATGTTTACTTTAAATAAATAAAAATGTTAACATCTCATGTAAACCCCATTAAAGGTAAATTTTTAAAGCGTGGGTCATACTGTAGATTTTAGTAGATAAACAAGGTTGATATTAGTAATTATGAATAAAAGAAATGAAATGGAAAAATCATGAAAAAAATCAAATTAAATTAAACGAAACCAGTAAACATTACATTATCTAAACTTAATATTATTTTATTCTAGAATGTCTTAAGAAAGATATATAAGACTTAAATCCATTTTCAATGTTAGAAGATAAACACAATACAATACAATACAATACAATACAATACAATCAACTACTCCAGTAGATAGGCATTCCTACACTTGGATGCGTCACAAAATTAAATGCTAAAAATTTCATTATTATAAACATAACTATCGTGATAGTTGTCATGGCTGTAATATTATATTCAATATTACCTACATACAAATAACCAAAATATGCTAATGTGATGAGTCAGGGAGAATAATATATTAAAATAGAAATGCAAATTCTATGTAGAATAATCAAAAAATATATATTTTATTGCCAATCCAGCAATATGCCTTCTTATTTTTAAAAAAAAATGAATTTAATTATATGAAAATTAGAATGTCAGCTATCATAATACCATTATGTTTAAAACTTTACTCATTTCATTAATCATCAACATCGAAAATAAACTCAGAATTTTCAAACTCCCTTATACCATAAATTGGGTTTCTTACCAAATTATGTATAATTATCTTTTTAAATTGGTCCTCTCCAAGGCTTTTCATTTGCTCTGGAATTTTATTATAGAAGGACAAATTTTGGTGAATAAAACTGTTTCGCACTTTGCTAAGTCGCTGTCGGTTTATGTGGAGATTGGATTTATTCCTCGTATCGTGATGATGAAAATCACTATTCACCGAAGCTTCTGTTAGGTGTCTACGAGCGTACATAATATTTTGGTAGATGTAAGAAGAAAATAGAGTCATTATTCCTGATTTTACAAATAGCGGCTTACAAGAACTTCTTGGTGAGACTCTATATAAACTGCGTACCGCTCTTTTCTGGAGGAGAAAAATTCTTTTTGAGTTTGGTGCCATTCCCCAAAACAGTAGGCCATACGTTATTAGATAGTGGAAATATGCAAAATAAACGGATTTCGCTGCTTCAAAACCGTATAAACTTCTTATCTTTCTAATGGCGAATATGGCACTGTATAATTTTTTACTGAGATCATTTAAGTGATGAGACCATTGTAATTTTTGATCGATTTCTAATCCGAGAAATTTCGTGGAGGAGACATTTTCTAGTTGGTCAGACCCAAAGTATACGTCTATTTCGTTATAATCAGACGGCCGCAAAGAGAAGCATATTGATTTTGATTTATTTATGTTAAGGGACAATTTGTTAACTTGGAACCATATACTAAGCCTGTCTATTGTTTCTTTTATTCTTTGGGCCTTACTTAGGGCCTTCTTTGGGCCTTATTGTTTGGGCCTTTGGGACTTACACAAATAAGTAATTCGATTCGATAGATCGACTCGGGGGAGTCTGGAAGATGTACTGTTTCCTATAGAGCGGGGGTGGTTGCGGACCTTACGGCGACTGCTCTTGAAATGACCATCGGCCATTCGATCCTGGGTGAAGAGCCGGGCAAAGGACGCCGTGGTCCGCGATAGATTCGGTATACACCGTTTCACCGCTTCGTAAGGGAGAGGACCGCGCAAGCGACCTCGAACTCGGAACCAATCGAGAGACCGGAGAAATCTGGTCACAATTTGAAGTAAGGGCGCGAGTGTCGGCCCGCCAGGTAACATTACTGGCTATCTCGCGGTTAAGGCGTTGGTCTCTTACGGGTTGTGGCGTAGCTAGATGGTGGACTGTTTTGTCCCAAGTCTTCTACGCTCACTGCAGGGAGATAGAACGACTAATCGTTAAAACTTCCTGTGGTGACGGGCTCGCCCGCTGTAGTCGACAACCCAAGTTGTAGTTTAGATAATTGACTATCTATTATTCTCAATTTGAGAAGCCAAAGACCAGGGTTTACCTCTAAACCTTCGCATAACACATTTCGCTAAAATATTTGTAATTGTACATTTATTTTGTTAATGCCATGTGAATGAAACTGGCTTAAATTATAAGAATGGTCAGTGTAGGATTTACGTACAAGCTACATAATTTTCATATATACTTAAATGTACTGCAGCAATTGTTCAAATAGCTTAGAGCTATATCAAGTCTAAATCTGGCACTTAAAATGGTAGTTAATTACGATACAATTAACTACAATAAATTGTAGTTTATGACTTACATTTTTTTTCAATTTGCAAAGCCTACTACTGGGGTTTGTCTTCAAACCTGTTGACTTTCTCGTTCAATTCCTAACTCATATTTATTGTGAATCGCTGCCATAACGATGTTATTACGCCTGCATGACGTCGAGAATGTTATAAATTGCCGAAATGTCTGTTTGTCCGCGGTGGATCGATCGAAGGAATAAATATGGATCTCCGGGATGCGATCATTGATCGACGTTCGTCGATCGTCTCGCAGCAAAAAGCCTCCGGAGCGCGCGTTTCTCACAGAAATGGTCCGGCGCGGCGGACCGCGGACGACCAGCAAACCCATATACGGAGGGACCAGTTCGCCTCTGCCTCTTGCGCTGTCTTTGCCGTCTGCCTGCACAGCCACGGCGGCAATACATACTTTGCCACCGGTCGGCGGTATTACCCCGCGAAATAGTTTTAATACATGGGACAACTAATATCTTGTGTCAGAATAGGACGGTAGCGAACGGTTTCGTGAAGCTTGGGCCACAAGATCCATTTTGTTCTCGGATCGGCTCAACTCACGATTCAGCTCCTATTCAGAAGCCTCCTCGTGCGGAAGGCTACCCCGGGTAAGACTCTCGCGCCTCAGGCATCTCAGCTGGTGGACCGGTTTCACCTGGCGGGATTGCATCCCGGCGCTACTGGACGGTTTGCGCATCGTTCGGCGACACCAATTGGTTGTGCACTCTGACTAATTGCTGTAGGAGTCTGGAGACTATGGAATTATATACTCTCTCCTATGCAGCGGGGGTGAATGTTGACCTGCTGCCATGCCACTCCTGAAATGTCCCTGAGCCTCCCGATCCCGTTTGGGACTACGAGAAATAGATGCCCAGGTCCGCGATAAATTCAAATTGAATTGCCGCTGTAATACAGCAGGTAGAGGCCGCGTAAGCGACTTCGGACCCGAAACCAGTCGGGAGGACGGATGTATCCTGAAGATTAACTCCAGACGAAGATATCCTACCAAAACTTGTAGTTATAAGGCGAGGCTGCCCGCTGGGTACCTTTTGCCGCGCCTCCCCGTCAGGCGTTGGCCTCTAACGGGCTTGTTGGCTGAGCTAGACAGTAGATTGTGTTGTCTCTAAGTCTTCTACGTTCATCGAACGGCTGAAAGAAGATCACATATCGTTATAGGTACCAGTCTGGGTTGACGGGTTCGCCCGTTGAAATCGACACCACCCTACTGTCAGAGTGGAAATTAAGACGCTAACAATTCTAGACATTTTTTTGTTCATATTTTTTTTAATACATTAAGTGGTCAATTTAAATGCAACATTTGCATACGCAAGCATTGGTACATTTGTAATAATATTTGTTATGTGGACATATTTTAGTTTTACCAGTTTTGCAATTGGTAGTTCTACTCAAAATATAGTAATAAAAACTGATATTTTTTTTAACTTCTCACCCGCACTGAAAAACAGAGAAATAAAACTTATTAATTAAATTGACAGAAAAGCGTCCTTTCATTACAGTAACAAATGTTTCGAACATTCCCCCGCAAAAAAAAAAACTTTTCATAGGATCCGTCTTGAAATTCTTGGGGACTTGGTCCACCACATATTTGAGGCAATGTCCCCAAATTTGTAATGCCCAAATAATTAATATTACTACTTGCACAAGATCTTGCATCTATCTCATAGTCTAACACCGGCTGCGTCGACCCAGCAACCTGCAGACGCTCTCCATCTCCCTCTAGCGCAGTACGAATCGGAGCGGGACGGCGCTAGCGGGCATGGGCAGCGTGGGTGCTTGCGGAGTGCGCGGGCGCACAAGAAATGTCACCGCGGCCATTGAAACGTCCGTAAAATGCTGTCTGCTCGAATTGCAAATATCCAATATACGTATAATATGGATTTTCGCGTATCGGCGATAGAATTCATGCGAGACATGCTTGTAGAACGGCTCTGGGATGATTGGTGGGGTATTTGACGACGATTTCGGGTACAGCAGTTTTTGCGAGTGCGCGGTTAGGGCGCCGGACTCCATTATCATAAAATTTATATCGTAATCACAGAAAAAGATGTATAGAATATACAGAAGTTTATTCACCGAAAAATCACTCTAGAGTAATACCATCTAAAGACCAGGCTCATAAAAATAGTCCCCTTAGAATAATTTAAATACCTATTTAATTAAATGCATGTCTGAAAAATCTTTAAAAATTGTGGAAAATCGTCAATATAATATATATATAAATAATAAATACAAACGGAGCTGCCATGGAATTCACCGACCGGAGTCGGGCCCATCATAATACTATTTTTTTTACACTTCTGGGGGGTGAGCAGTGGATTCCGGACTTACGAACCGGCTGTGGTAGGTTTAGGACAGCTGTCTTGCCACATGTGAGCGTTCACCTTGCCACCCATTCACTCCCCCTTCGAAGCCATAGAATTTGAGATGCGCAAATCGCAGTTTTAGATAATTTTTCTAAGAAAGAGTTGATTATTTTTCTGGAAAGGCCAAGATCTTTAAAGAGGTGAAATAGAGATTTAGCTGGCAGGCCACGAGCGCCAACTTCCACCGCGTGAAGGTGAACAGTGAAGCCGTTCCGGGTTACGGCATTTGCAAGATCATGGTATTTATTTAATTTGTACTCGTGGTCTTTTGGGATATTTGATTCCCATGGAACAGTTAATTCTACAATAAGAGCCACCTTCCGAGATAGAGAGTAAAGAGTTATATCTGGACGGAGGGCTGTGCATCCGAGACTTTCAGGGAATTTATACTGCTTAGAGACCGAATCAACCTCCAGAGTCCAATCTGTAGCTTTCTCGATTATTGAGAAAGGTTTTGTAGTTAAATGTTTTTTGCCTTTAGAGCCATCCCGCACAAACTGTATTGGGGGTTTGGAGTATACTGTCAAACCCTTGTTGGCACGAGCCACTGAGAGACTAATTACCTCGCGAATAACAGCGAGAACTTTGTCATGGCGGTAAGTGTACCGTCCTTGATCTAAGGCCACCTTGCAGCCAGCTAGAATGTGTCTAGCTGTGCAAGGGGTATTGCTACAGAGGGGACAAGAACTATCCTCGGCAAAGCTCCAACGAGCGAGGTTACCGGGGTCTGGAAGTGTATGCTGAAAGGCATTCAAATAAAATTTCAGCATCTCTGGCGTCCAGTCATAGAGCATTACCTTCCAGTGCATTGGAGGCGGAATGCAAAAGTCACCAATAGGAAGTTAGTAACACCATAAGGAAGTTATATACTATGTAATTGTCATATACACTATATAATTATAAATTACAGTTATATAAGTATATACTACATAACTATTATAAGAATTATACTACAAATGAATATAAGGAAATTAACTTTTATTGAATGTTCTTTTGTTTAAGACTGTTTGGTTGTTTGCGGCAAGACTGTTTGCGGTTGTTTGCGGCAAGACTGTTTGCGGTTGTTTGACATTATAAATAAGATATAAATGAAATTACTGCGTTAACACCCGACGTCTCGTCGATGTTGCAACCGTTGTTGTCTAGGGTAGACTGACACTCTACCCTAGACAACGGTGGTTGCAACATCGCCAAAACGTCGGATGTTATAATCTTCACGGGGTAAAATCGTTTTTAACTTATTTATAATGTTCTTTTATTGATCGACATACTCATCTTTTAGGTTTATGCACTTAATACATATTTTTTCGAAACATAAATACCCTTCCTAAAAACCCTTCAACCCGATCACCTAAAAATTCCTGCATGCATTTCGGCTCCAACCGCGTCATCATCTTCAAATTTTTGACCTCTCAGATGTTTCTTTAATATCCGTAATAAGTATATATAAGTCACTAGGGGTAAGATCCGGTAAGAATGGAGGATGTTCCAGTACTTCTTCAATGTAAATCGCTTCTTCAATGGGTTAGGTTGTTATATTAGGGATACAAAACAATTTTTGCTAGTTTGCGACTTTGTTTTTCATGTATTGCGTTCGCGATGTATTTATTTGTACAGAATATATAGCCTTAGTTACAGTAGTTCGATGATCAAGTCATTCAATCATTACGACTCCTCGACTGTTCCAAAAAAGAGAGCCCATGATCTTACCGGTGGATGGAACGGACTTGAATTTCTTAGAAGTTGGTGATGATTGTCGTTTCCAGGTAATAGACTATTATTTCAGGATCGTATGCATGACGCAGTGTTCCGTCCATAGCTACGAATCGAGCCAAAAAAGGACAAGATCCTGTTGTAACAAATGCAAAGAACGCTGCGAAATCTTCAGTTATTTTTTCACTGCGCGTCCACTGAGAAAAATATAACGATGCAATACACGGAAATACGCATGTTTCAACCAGATTTACGTATAGAACTCGGACTATGGTCCATACGTATGAATTGAATAAACTTGACGCGTAACGGTGTTGGCATGACGGCAGTTACCGTGCCGTAATGTTATTTCATTCGTCGCGACATTGGGATCTCGATTTTAACATGACAGAATGTAGTAAGATATGTACGGATATATTCGGACACATGAATCATGTTGAAATTACAGTATACAGATATTTTCGTATTAACCGTAAGGACAATGTTGAAACTGTAACGATCCTTAAGTATCGTACATGCCAGTCAACAATTGCATTGAATTCCAGTGAAATGCACTGACGTCAATACAGCCATTGTTCCACCTCGTGCAGCGCTGAATTAGCACAAATTTTAACTACGTTGTCAAATCAGTTACATTCAACAACATTTTTACTCGGAATATTTTGGATTGCGTCATTTTTTGGCCTTTATAAGGCGGCGAAAATAGCACCAGCATTTCTCGAATGATCGCTACTCCCAAGACAGCGGCGGAATCAACTAGTCTCATGAGTTGGGTCAACGGGTCCGACCATTTTGGGTACCTCTTCCTTCCTCCCTCATATCGAGACGAGCAAGCATCAGTCTGAACTCCTACAGACTCGAGCCGTGTCGAGTACGAGATACTTTGAGCACAAACTATAATCCATATCCATGCACCCTCGTAACTTCAGGCAGATAGTTACCGCATTCGCGTCAACCCCTGACATATTCGGGAAACGTTAACAAACTGGCAATATAAATTACTATAATTTCCTTCTGATACAATATAGACTTTCAATAAGGAGATAACCCGCAAGTTGACACCACCTCCTCACATCAAACAACTTGGAGTCTAGTGAGGGGTGGCTCGTTACAATACATATAATAGAGTGATGGAGTGTCAACAAAATTCCTTGTAGTTCAACAAAATTACGACTGAAACATCGTTACTCTGTATAAAACCGTAATAACAAAATGTTAATGTAAGAATCAACCCAATATTTTTCTCAGTGTCCGTAAGCATTCTAGATACCTAAAGCGCAGATACCTTTTTCACCCTTAAGGCGACATGATACCTGCGAACGATCATATCTGATGAATTTTAGATGAATTATTTGAATAACAAAGGCATTAATTAAAAAAAGTTTCTAAGTGAATCCCTCAATAAGAAACCAATTTAAAATTTGGACTCAACGAAGTTGCTCATTGCCTTGGAAATTAAGGCTTTAAAGTGACTTCAAACATTTCATGCGCGATTACTCCTACAATGTAAGAGGTGAGTGTCTTATTATAATTTCATTACATTGACTGGTTAATTCTCTAGGGCAGCATTTAGTCACATTTTTTATTTAGACACTAAATTAATTACAATTGATTAAAACGTGAGAGCGCTCAGAGAGTTACGCTAAATATGCTTTGCCATTAACACACTTATGCCACCACTGCCTAAAGATAGTTATTCTGTGCGAACGCTGCGATAGAGCATAATTTAGTATACGCCTAGTAGCCGGCGCGAGCAGACGTAAAATCAGTGCTTGACGCTTCGTCAACGCTGGATTTGTATGGGCCAAACCCTACAAAATTGACCCCGCCTATTTTATCGAGTGTACTTCCATTCGGATATTTTTCTGATGTCTTATGTCGCCTTAACGAATACCCTCATTATTGTGCTGGTTGAGTAACGTAACGAAAGACTCGAAGCATGTTTGCTGATGAGCTTCACTCAATTCATGCGGTACCCACTTTTGAAGTTTTGTTCACTTTCCCAATTTGACCCAAATGAATCAAGATTATATTGTGACTTAGAACAAAGGTTGCTGCTAATTATGATTCGGTTGGAAATGGTTACGCTTCCACTATCGTTTCCAAGTTGGGGTTTGGTGCAGGGGGGGGGGGGGGGGGTTGTATGATTGCCGGGAAATTCTTGGGGTGGCACAATAGTTTTTTTCCCTAGTTTACATATTCCAATAGCTTTTCACAAATTTACCACAAACGACCACAAACAAATTTATTGAAATGTGTACAGGACAAAGTCTGTCGGGTCAGCTAGTTTGAAATAAATTTAAATTTGGTATTACAAAATGAATGCTGAATATTGAAGTATTGTGAATCGCCAGTTTCATGGTATGGACCTAATATGTTACTGTGTACCTACTCGACGGGCACATCCAATTACGATGTGTCATAATCCTTTGTGGTGTCGTATGTTTCCAAAGGGTCGCTTCGCGCCTCGATATTCATTTTAGTGTGTTTTTGGGCGTTATTTCCTGTATACCGCGGAGCCGTACGTGATCCATCCTAATCCCAAAGTTGCAGGTCTAGGCACGTGCTTCCCGACGCGATGGACGCCCGGAAGGTAGTTTGCGCTGGAACGGTGTGCAACTTGGAACAAAAGCCAACAAACGTTGCGTTAAGGAGAGGCACGTGGCTACAATGGCTAGTTGCATGACTTGGTTGCACGGTTAGTTGTATGGTTAACCCGTAGTGAGTCTGGCAGCAAAAAGTAACACCATTGGTCTGGCCAGGCTGTCATATTCTATATATATATATATATATATATATATATATATATATATATATATATATATATATATATATATATATATATATATATATATATATATATATATATATATATATATATATATATATATATATATATATATATATATATATATATATATATATATATATATATATATATATATATATATATATATATATATATATATATATATATATATATATATATATATATATATATATATATATATATTTATATATATATATATATATATATATATATATATATATATATATATATATATATATATATATATATATATATATATATATATATATATATATATATATATATATATATATATATGATGTTTTTATTTAAAATAAAATTAGTAAAAGCTTACTTAGCTTCCTTCGCTACTTAAAAAGTAGCGAAGGAAATCCCAGCTTGTATTGGGAAATGCTTATGTTTGAATGAGATATACTTACGGATGTGCACGACTTTCGACGGTGCAATGTAAGTTAGGTCCTTTTGCAGTCGACTAACGATCACTATTCATCCATATATCTCATAAATAGGGCTTATTTATGAGATATATGGATGAATAGTGATCGTTAGTCGAGAGAGTAAGAAAAAGGCGTGGAGTCGCTCCTGGTCGCCACAGACCAGATAAGTGCCCTTTCGTTTATTTAATAATTTTATTTATTTAGTAATAATGCATAATTTCAATTTTAATATATATATGTATATATATATATATATATATATATATATATATATATATATATATATATATATATATATATATATATATATATATATATATATATATATATATATATATATATATATATATATATATATATATATATATATATATATATATATATATATATATATATATATATATATATATATATATATATATATATATATATATATATATATACACACTACTGTGACAAAGTCTTCGAACAGTTACCCACAAAATAAACGAGACTTTTTTTTGTCGGGTTTGTTCCTTCATCGGAGGAGTCATAAAACTTTATTAGACATTTCTGCAACCTACCAGGGTTGGGAAACAATTAGAAGAGTGGACAATGGTTCAATTTTCACAAAATGCCGTTCTCGTCTTTACCTGAAAAGGGGTTGTATTTAATACTAATGTTATTTTTGAGTAGTTGCATATTGAGCACGTCGCAAAACGGTTATTGTGAAATAGTTTTTGATTCTCTCTGCGAATATTAAAAAAATATATAATTCGAAATACCGTTGTTTAACCCTGCCGCGGCAAATTGTTTATATTTCTGTTGACCTGTGAACTATTTTAATATATTTTATTACAATGAATAAGATTAGTGCAATGAATCGAGAAAAAAATATTATTCACCATAAAGTAGGACATTCAGTGCGAAAAATCCAACAACAGTACTGATTTAGTAATTCATGTACCCGTCTGAATACAGTCTTTCATGAATTCTGACCAAGGGTCCAACCCCATTCACCGAAAAATACCCCTAAACCATAAGAAGGTGCAAGAATCTGGATCGATCTTCCAGCAAATATACGAAGTTCCCCTACTTTACAATCATTCAAGACTCGCCTCAAAAGTTACTACTTTTCTAAGAAGTAACCAGTTCTTACCATTTTTATTCTTCCTCTCCCAATGTCCTCTTTTTTTATTCATTTTATTTTATAAAATAAACCAGTTGGTAGATATCCCTACTCTTGGCATGTTATACCTTATGTGGCATAATTATTTTTTATACAGATTGACTATTTCTTTAAAAGGAAAAAACAATTATAAAATAAATTTCCAATAAAAATATATGGTCCATTAAAAAAATATTATAGGTACTAAAATACCTAAGTAGGTATAAATAAAAAATACAAATAGTCAAAATATGAAAACGGATTGTCAGTTATACAATAGTCAAATCAGAAATACCACAATTATAAGATTACAAATAGAAATGTCTCAATAGAAATAGTCAATACAAATTTTATTAATGTAATCCGTCTCCGATTATCAAAATGATTTGATATATCGTGAGGATTTTTTTTTTACATATACAGTATTATAATAAAAGTAATCATGAAAGATTAGGAAATTCAATATTGTCAAAGTCCCTAATAGAATAAATTGGGTTCTTGATAAGAATGTCCTGGAACTTTTTCTTAAAATGAACGTCTCCAAGACCCCTGACGCACAATGGAATCTTATTATAAAAAAGGTTGAACTGGTGCAGGAAACTATTTCTAACCATTCACCTTGGCCATTCTTAGTTTTAAATATAGTAGTTTGTATTTTGTGTAGACACACATAATATTATTTATTTCCACAACGCGCGCATTTACCACTGCACTATGATCGGGTTAGTTGTAAGATATTTCTATGTGGCGATAAGCTCGCCTTTTGTGTTAAAATTTTAAGTGCAAATAACGACTTTATTAAAATTATTATTGTATTTAATATTAAATTTCGATATTTTTTAGTTTCGCTTAGATTTGGTCACGTCTTCTATTAAATCATGATGTTTTGAAACCGCTTTACTACGGAGTAAAAGCATGTACAATGGGTATTTAAGCAAGCTTTTTTTATAATTTCTTTATTATGCGTATGTTTTATATTTCACATATAGCTATAATAATATTTTTGCTAACAGCATATAATAGATGTTTTTCATACAATTAGCTGCATTTCTGACGGGTGTATCTACAAATACCACCATACGTTTTGGAC
Source organism: Micropterix aruncella (assembly GCA_944548615.1). Taxonomy (NCBI): domain Eukaryota; kingdom Metazoa; phylum Arthropoda; class Insecta; order Lepidoptera; family Micropterigidae; genus Micropterix; species Micropterix aruncella. The sequence continues at coordinate 9,995,350 of OX155972.1, read as the reverse complement.
GACGTGTGTACGCAGAGGAATCTCGCAGAACGAAACAACGAACTGGACAGTTTGCAGAAAAAAACGTGAGCTCCTGTTCCGGTTTTGTCAACCTCAAATCTTAAATCGTTTCTGGGTGGTTTCGCTTAACAAGACCTATAAAGCAATCACAGTTTCGTTTGCGTTGTTACAATTAAATTGTTATTGGATTTTATTAACTACAGATTGAAAGCAATGCCGATTTTGTCAGTATAGAAATACTTTGTTAAAGGCTTTTATTATAAATTAAATTTGTTACTTCCGAAATAATGGGTCCTAGATTTTAAAGCGTACCAACCTAGAAAAAGTATGTTATCCTTTAGGATAGGCTATAATAAAAAAGTATTGATTTTATTTCACCTATTTCCTTTCAGGAAATATTGAGATTATTCCTTGATGATAAATGATAAAAGTTTTGAAAATTTATGCTTGAATGTTTAAAATTATCAGTTGTCCCGTGCAATATTTTTTTAAATCAATGAAATAAATATTTTTTGTTTAAACTGATAGGATTAATATTCACAGGAAGCTTTTCTTAACCCGCCACTGTGTCATGCATGGTATACTGTGCCACTAGTGTCGTCAATTTGACTCACAAAATTAGTGATTATGATGATGACTAGTGATCGCAGACCGTGATTTCGATTTAAAATATTTCCAATAATTACCTAACTATAAATTTACATTACTGTAATTTTACTATAAAAATATATGTATTTAAAAAAAAGATATGTGTATTTTAGTTATGACATATCGTTTATTAATAAATAGGTATGTAATTTTACTAAAAAGAAATAAAAAATACCATATTTTTTCTTACGCTTTTTAATAATTTCTAAAATTATAAATAGGATAGAAAACGAATTAACCGCGTGAAATTTGTAGCACCCGACGTTTGCTACAAAGTTTGCGATGACTAGTCACGCGGTTAATTCGTTTTCTATCCTATTTATAATGTCAAACAACCGCGATAGTCTTCAATTTCTAAAATATTAACAGTTTCATAATTTTATTTCTAAATTTGCAGTCAGTCCTAAGACATTCGAAACTTTTAACAATATACAATAACCTTTATTGTTCTAACAAAAAACAACAAAAACATCCCTCGAAAATCACTATTTTTGAACATTCAAGCAACTTATGCAAGAAGGTACGACGTGCTGAAGACACTATTTCTATTGTATATATCTAGACAAGTATTTCTTGAATGTGTGGCCAGTATGCTTATTTCTTCTACTTTTCTGTCATCCACCCTCATGGCACCAACTATTACTTGAAAGACCAACTTCTAGACGACTCCCTTCATACAATGTTTCTAATTTGAAACAAACGGGTGTGAAATATTTTTGTAGAATGTCGATAAAATTATGTAAATAGCTGTCTGAGCACGGTTTCTAACGAAATATTTCTGGTTTATATTTTTATCCCTATATATACATAAATAATTTTTTGGAATGTACTCAATCAGACCTTTCATTTGACACTTCATTTAATTGAAACAATTAAAAAATGGAGTAAAGCAATCATATATTTTTAATAAAAATGTATACGCAAAATGAAAAAAAAATTATTTTGCAATGTGACATATCAAATGAAGAGTACGTCGAGTAAACAAGTAGAATATTTTTAATAAAATTATTTTTACAATATAATTTCTAAATCATTTATATAAATTGTTGAATACAAATTATTTATAAAATCTATTTTCCCCATGTTAACGAGAAATCGAAATTTTAATATTAGCAAAAAACACGAATACTCATTTTTTTTTTATTACGCAATTGACCAACGAACTCTTGTTAATTTAATTAAATAAATAAACTATTTATGGCGATTTCTTCAATTTGTCTTTTTTTTCTTTAGTAGTTTTTTATTGTACGCATGATTTCTGAGTTAAATACGAGTAATAAAATAATCAAATTTTGGAAAAAGTTGTAACTTTGCATCTTTATGGACCACAGGGACATTTACATCTCATCAATGTATACAAAATGTACTGAACCAACTCACAAAATATGACGTTAATGGGCTCGATTGCGTTTCTTCATGAACTAAAATCGGATATTACTTCGTGTGAACGAGACAGGGCAATACACTAGAGCGTATAGAGAAATGAACGGTTGTCACTTTTTCGCATTAAAACTACCCACCAAAAATAAAGCATCTGAATCTAACACCGCACGAAATGTGTTCAAATTTATTCGGACGAGTATAAGTTCGACAGGTTGTTTTTATCGACGATCGTTCGTTTCATATTCCGCTCTAACGTATTGATCTATCTCGTTCGCTTGAACTAATTTCAGTTTTAGTTCACAAAGAAACGCAATCGGGCTCAATATTAAAATATTAAGACTTTTATAACATCACGTCGCAGTACTCAGGCGGTCTCCCATACTGATCACGCCCAACTCTGTTTAACTTCGGCGATCTGACAGCAACCAGTGTTTCAACGCAGCTACGGACGTTATGGTAAGACATCGGGCAGTGGGCGAAATTAGGATAACACAATTTTAAACATGCGGTAGGTAGCCACGGAGTAAATAATTACGCAATACTTAGGGGTTATTTTCGCTTAACGAGAGAGCCGTCTTTTTTGCCCGTTTTACCTCACAGCGGCATAATTAACGTTAAATCAAATTTCACCCTTAGCGGCGTCAATTAGTGGCCGAGATCACCGGATATTACGTTCAGCGTAGGATCCGGCGCCTGAAACAGCGCCTTCTGTAGCATCACTATTTAAATTAATTAATAACTTATGGAGAATATAATTATGTCTATAATCCTGATTTTATTTTTGTGTGTTTTAGATTATTTACCGTTTCATACTATACATCCATTTTAGGGGAGACTGGTATAAAGAGATCCCTTAGACTAAAATGATCCCTTTAAGTTTTGGGAAACAACGAATGCATTACGTCCAACATGTGCCAAATTAGTACAGAATCGTACAATATCGCAATTAGTACAGTATCATCGGTGATACGTCATCTAAATTTCCGCCTATTTTCCAACGGATTGTCGTACGCTAAAGGTCTGCAACGCTATGGTTTAGAGACCTTAGAGGACCGGCGAGTAGTATCGTACTGCCAAGTTCCAGGCGACTAGTCGATACTTAGGCCTCAAACTTTTCAATAAATTGCCCGAAAGATTAAAAGAAATTAAAAACATCGATATTTTCAAGAGATCTATCCGAGTCTGTCTGCTTAAAATCAACATGTATGCCCATAACGACTTCTTAAAATATTTTGAAAATACATAGCATCGTATCTACCCATTTAATCTAATACATATTATTTACCGTTAATTGTTTTCTTGTAAACTGTTATCATATAGTCTATGTTTTTGTAAATTGGTAAGTTTAAAACTATATATTGTATATCATCTCTTGTCTAAATTGAGTAACTAATTTAAGATTAATTACTCTCATTCCTACACAATTGTATGGTTGTATTGGAAATAAATACCTTTTACTTTACTTTTACTTTATCAGATATGTCGTTTCTACATATCTGATACTAATCGCGACCTCGAACTCGGAACCAATCGAGAGACCGGAGTAATCTGGTCACAATTTGAAGTAAGGGCGCGAGCGTCGGCTTGCCAGGTAACATTCCTGGCTATCTCGCGGTTAAGGCGTTGGCCTCTTACGGGCTTGTGACGTAGCTAGATGGTGGACTGTTTTTGTCCCAAGTCTTCTACGTTCACTCCAGGGAGATAGAACGACTAATCGTTAAAACTTCCTGAGGTGACGGGCTCGCCCGTTGTAGTCGACAACCCACGTTATCATTTCCACATAAAATTGTTCATACTGAGTTGGACAGTCCATACCTCCTGAGTAGGGTGTGCATACGAGCGCCTTCCCGACTCGCGCGCGCTCACTTAACTTTTTACGTACCAAGGTTCAACACTAACATGGTTCCAATTCGTTATTGCCGCGCGTTATGCATGCATACAATGTATGCTTTAACGATATTGACATATTTAACCACCAAAATAGTCGATCCTTTGTTAAGGAGGTACGTGAAAGGTTGATTATCAGATCGGATTGAATTAGCATGCAAATACAAGCACTCACAAGCACATTCGCAATACAGATACCTACACACCCACACACACCCATACATACACGCACACACACATACAAACACACACACGCACGCATAAACGCTCTCCATCACACAAATACATACCAACACCCATACACTCGCACATAGCGATTTTAACTGTTAGTTTTAAATTCTTTTTGGTTATCTTTGTATTGCATTGTTTAGCATATTTTGTAATCCTTATATAGCAAATTGGCTTTACTACTATTACATATTATGCGTATATGTTATATTTTTATGCTGTATGTTTTTAACAAAAATAAAATAAAATAAAAATTTGATTTCCGTTGTTTTTCCTTTTTGATGCGTGTGGTTAAGAGGCCGTACACGATTTTGCCCATTTCGTGAATTTACGTAATTTTTCAGACGTGAATTTAAGGTTAAAATACTGTATTTCTATAAGTTTTATTGCACAACATAAAAGATCATTTATAATATTGTCTAATGACTGAGCTACTTTTTTGAAAATTATTATAGAATTTTGATTAATTGACCTTAAACCGGCGACTGTTTGTGAATTTTTGCTGTAAGAGGTTTAGAATATAACATATTTTGGAATCGTTTTGACATCTAAACGGTATGAAAAAAATACAATGTATTGTTGTGAAAGTACTCTATATAATAAGTGAATCATTTTTTACTACTTTCATATAAAATTGTTGATAAAAAAATATTTAACTTTGTCAATTTTTTTAGAAAATGGGCGAAGAATTGTTTTGATTTTGGGCTTTTAGAACTCTCGTTCATAAAATAAAAACAACAGAAATAAGTTTAGTTCAATATCAATCCATTTCCTCAAAAAAAAATGCAAAACATTAATTAAAATTGGCAATAAAGTCTTTTAACCCGTTGAGTGTGAGTCAACCAAATCTGGTCGCGAAACAATTATCCGTTGAGTCGACCAAATCGAGTCGACCGACCGACCGACCGACGAGTCGACCAAATCTGGTCGCGCGTTTTTTTCACTTCTTTGACGTTCTCATATTTATTCATAATTATCTAATTGTTTTTCAAAATGATATTTCAATATTCTATATTCGAAATTTCAATGCAATCATTGTGCAGTTGTTCTTTTTATGATTGGTGAAGTAGTTTCGTAGTTATAGTACTTTAAGTCGAGCGCCGTCGATGTCGCCGAAAATCCTGCAAAAGAGACAGATGCATCCATGAAAATACAAATTTACTCCAAGGGTTAAAACAATCTAATTCTCGCGTTATGATACTCGCCTATGATACGATTCACGCCTCAGTCAGCTAGTCCCCGCCGAGCGCTTCCAAAGGGTGGACGTATCTCTTTGGCTCCGAAAATCCTACCTACCTAAAGTTATATTATACCATTGATAATAGAGGTATCACGGCCCACATCGATTTCGTACACGGCCTCATTGGGCTCATAAACGTGCGCTGGCGTAGACAAAAACGATGCAGATAATTTGTACTTAAATAGGAGCAACATATAACTACTACATAATAAAGTTATTTTAATAAAATTTGCGTATTTTACTTGGAATCATCTAACACACAGGTATGTATAAAGTGATCCTTTTCTATTGTTTATATTTTATTTTAGCAGTTGTAAAAAAGGGGCCATAGTTTTATTACACATTATTAAAATAAACATTAGTTTCTTAAATTTGTTTTTTATTGTCATTAGTCCCCTAATAAAATTGTCATTAGTCCCCTAATTATTGTGTATTTCTAGAGACACTGTTTTATACTATAGGTTTTAGTAGTAATACCCGGCGATGCCCGTGTTCTATCAGTGCTGAAGTACCGGGGAGATAATGGACCCTTACTGAGGTGGCCACGAAGATCCATTTTGTTCAGGGTTGGTCACACTTACGGGTCAACACCCATCCGGCGGCCTTCACGCATGAAGTGTGAGACCGGGCAGGACTCTGGCCTTAGGGCTAGTTTCCCCTAGGAGTCAGCCTTCTGGCGCTCCTGGACGGTCTGCGCACGTGCGGCATAAGACAATCGATTGTGCATTCTGACTAACAGTCGGGGGAGTCTGGAAGCAGTACTGTTTCCTATAGAGCGGGGGTGGTTGCGAACCTTACGGCGACTGCTCTTGAAACGACCATCGGCTACCCGATCCTGGGTGAAGAGCCGGGCAAAGGACGACGTAGTCCGCGAAAGATTCGGTTTACACCGTTTCACCGCTTCGTAAGGAAGAGGACCGCGCAAGCGACCTCGAACTCGTAACCAGTCGAGAGACCGAGTAATCTGGTCGCAATTCGAAGTAAGGGCGTGAGTGTAAGCCCGATGGGTAACATACCTGGTTATCTCGTGGATAAGGCGTTGGCCTCTTACGTTGGGCATGTGGCGGAGCTTGACGGTGGACTGTTTTGTCCAAGTCTTCTGCGCTCACTTCACGGGAGATAGAACGACCAATCGTTAAAACTTCCTGAAGTGACGGATTCGCCCGTTGTAGTTGACAACTCTATTTATTAGTGCTGAAGTACCTATGTATACCAATTTTCATGGCTATTGGTTGAACGGTATAGAATTTGAAAACATGCAGTTATAGTCTCGCCATCTAGAGGTGAGTTGCAACCAAGTGGATAACGCGAAAATATTATTCGTGTTATAGGTACCTACGTATACCAATTTTCAAAGCGATCGGTTGAACGCTATAGAAGTTTATGCGCTGCAGCGGCATCTAGTGGAAATTTGTAACAAAGTTTGTAAAAACTGTACTCAGAATACCTATATAATATAGAAGTTGAACGTTGCACAACTTCTATACATAATTATTTGTTGAAAAAAATACCTATGTATAGAAGAAGTATGTGTTGAACGTTATTGAAGTTGATGGCCTGCAGCGTTACCCAGTGGCGAGTTACAAGAAAGTGAATAACCTCAATATATTATCCGTGGCCAGATACATATGTATACCAATTTTCATTACGAGCGGTCGAACGGTATATAAGTTAATGTGTTACAGCGCCATCTTGTGGCGGGCTACAACAAAGTGAATAGCGCGAAATTATTATCCGGTCTCAAGTACTTACGTATACCAATTTTTATGACGATCTGGTGATCGGTATATAAATTGATGTGCTACAGCGCCATCTAGTGGCGATTTACAACAACGGGGAAAGCGTGAAAATATTATCCGGGCACAAGTACCTATATATACCGAGTTTCAAGGCGATCGGTTGAACGGCATATAAGTTGATGCACTGCAGCGCCACATAGTTGCGAGTTACAACAAAGCGGATAACATAAAATCCTTCTTCCTGTCCACCCTAGAACGGGCTAGTCCCAGTTGGGTGACAGAATCAAATAAGCAAAAGGTTAAGGTTTTGCCATTCGTTTTCTGTTATTTTTGTATGCAAAATTAATTTTTTATAGTAATTAATTATTAAATAAATAAATCAAATAAATTCTCTGTGATAAAATACATATAACTGTCAATTTTCATGGTGATCAGTCAAACGGTATCAAAGCTCAGACATACGGCTATACCAACATCCATTTCTGTATGTATAGATTAGATTGCCGTATACTCCGGGCCCGCAAAATACTTCTTATTACTTTAACAGGCTACCGGAAAGTTTAAAACAATTCAAGTGGAAAGCTTATTTAAAAAAATACTTAAAGAATTCTTATTAGACAAAGCTTTTTATTCGATCGAGGAGTTTGTTAATTTTAAATGATATTTTAATTTTTTGGCTATTTCTTTCTATTTTTTACAATTTTAAGTAGCATTTTGGAATTACTCTGACTTTTTCTGATTTTATATTTCTTGATTATTTTATTAATTATCTTAATTTGTGGTTTTAGTAAGTACATCTTAAAAATGATTTTGATTATCGCCAGTACTAAAATGTTGCATATCGACATGTCCTAAAGTACGTTTAACTGTATGTACGATTGCCGTAGTACATTTCGGCAACTCTTTTTAACGATGTTAATTGTTTTGTCTCCCTTGATGCGAGCGTAGTAGACTTAGAGACCATACAAACCTACCGTCCAGGTAAGCCAACATGCCCGTCAGTGGCAAACGCCTTGCGGATGGCATTGAGAAAGGTTACCCAACGGGCAGCTTCGCCCCTGACTACAAGTTTTGGAAGGATATCTCCGTCTGGTATTACCCATCAGGATACCTTCAACCTCGCGACTGGCTACGGGTCTGAAGTCGCTTGGGCGACCTCTACCTCCCGTATTTTGAGGAAATGCTGCAACCAGTAAAAGAATCTTTCTTTTGCAAAATAGAGCACTGCGCAGCATGTATCAGGTAACCACTAGGACCTCTTGCAAAGAATATTTCAGTAAGGCAAGGGTAATGATTATGTATTCGGCGTTCATATACCAGCGTTTAACGTATGCTAGACAGCACCTCGCAGAAACTGCAATTAATGCAGATATTCACTCGCATCATACCCGCGGTAGCTCCCTTTTATGCGTACCACGAATACGACTGGCAAAAGTACAGAAAAGCTACTTGTACCTTAGCATTAAATTATATAATCTACTCCCTACAAAATTTAAACAGCTGCAAGATATGCAATTAAAAAAAAACATCAAGCTGATAGGCCATTCTTTCTATAATCTGGGCGAATTGAGGGCCATGATTATTCAAATATTGTACCCATTTAAATTACTTTAAAAAGTACGGCCTTATTGTCTGATTATTTTATATGGTCCTATATTTGTACTTTTAGTTTAAAATGCATAACGTAGCTATAATTTGATTATTTAACATTTTACTGACAATTTGAATATGACGATGAATAATTTTACTACGTATCTTTTCGAATTACTAATTTTACTACATATCTTTTCGAATTACTACTTTAAATATTATGTTTCTATTTTCATTTTGATTATTTATATTTATAGTTTGACAATCTAGTAGTTAATTCTTGACTACCTATGTATGTTCAGTAAAGAGTAGTAACGAGACTTACTACCTAACTCAATCATTTTGACATGTCCAAGAGCGGCTTTTAGCCGTCAATTGGACACGACGAAAATGTAATGTAATGTATATTCAACTTTGATTCAGTTTGAATCTATTGCGGACCATTGACATCTTTTGCTCGGCTCTGAATTCAGGATCAGGTAGCCAGTTGGTAATTTCTTATTAAAAGTTGCTTATTTGCTTGTACTGATTCCCCCTCTTCAAGGTGTCACTTATTAAAAACTCACCCTTATTATTCCTTGATACTAAACCAAGAATGGCACTCGAATAGTGTATCGATCAAAATATAAGCTGTAAGGCGGTAACATAATGAGTCTCTTACGCATGTCGTAGCCAAGCGGAGCTCACGGAGAGTTGCCGAGTTGCAGCAACTTTATTCCTTTGCTCGCTTGCGGAAAGTTTCTCGGAGAAAGAGAGCCGAGTACACGAGCGCTTTGTTAAGTATCTGCAGCGCTAGAATGCTACGGAATAACTTGTCATTCTTACTTATCCTTACCAAGTCGCTGACTCGAAATCCTCGCTCTCGGCAGATAACAAAGGACAACACGCGTGTACATAATAATACACTTCATATTGTTAGTTTTATGATGTGAAATTATTATTTATTGTTTTGCGTTCTGAAATAATACATTATAGTCGCCTATCAAATGTACATCCGTGTGCTCCTTCAGTATGCAAGTGTGGAAGTAGTCTTAATCTCTTCGTTTGACCATGGAGAAACATAATTTTGATGGTGGAACTGTCAAAAATGGTGCGTTTGGGCGCTGCGGGCCAAAAACAAAATGGCCGCCATCAAAAACACGTTTTCCGATTTATATCAGTAACCGTTGAAGATACGAAAAATGTTGTTGAATAAAAAATGTAGCCTGACAGATTGTGCATAGAAAAGGTCCTTACAACTTTCTTTGTATAACTAACCGTTTTCTCAAAAAAATTACTTTTGTAAAAAGAAATATTAAGAAATGAAAAAATCGAAGTTTTAGGGTTTTGCAAGCACATATTTAAAGTTTTTGAAATTTTTTACATGTTTCCTGATTTATTACAATAATAACTGTATTAAACTTTAATAAATTAACAAATATACCATTTTTATATTTTTTTTTATGTAGGAATTGGAAAGAGGAAAGAGACATTTCTTGAAAAGCTCTAATTTGTAATAACAATACTGTTGAAGAAATACAATATTACATTTGTTAAATTTTCAAATACAATCAATATCACTGTCAATGCCAATTTCACTTAAACCTAGATCTTCATCATTGTCTTCCTCGCATTCTCCCGTATTGTCGCAATGGTCAGGATCACCTTCGCACTTGCACATTTCAGTACACCGGAGTCCATTTGACTGACACGTACATGGAGGACAGCAACGTCTTTTTGAGCATGAGCAGCGGCAAAGCTCCAAGATAAGCTTTGGTGCACAGGGGTTGGTACAAGCAACAGGCTCGTATGCACTACCTATTTTCTGCCATCCAAAATCTGAGGGTGACGGGTTATTAGGATGCTGAATTAGGTCCTGATTCCACTCAAAACATTGAAGGTGAGCCCGTAGCAATGCTGGATTTAGTGCTGATTTTGTTGGAGGAAGGTTCTCATCTTGATGTTGTTTTTTAGTAAACAGGAACCATCGCACTGCTCCTATGTCTGTCAATGATGTTTTGGGGATGTATAGCTGACAAATGAGTGCTTCCAAGTTAGCCTTCACATCTTCAGTGAGTAACAGTGTTGTCCCCAATTTAGCCAAAGCTTCTATCATCGTATCACTTGCTGAATTAAAAGCTTTCCACCACTTTATTTTTCCTTTGCCAGCAAATGACCCTGTTACATCAGCTCCTGAAAGTGCATGTAGTCCAGGGAGTGCAGAGGCTTTCAGAGGTCCAAGTGCTCTGTAAATTGACCCTATCTGAACAAACCTTTTCATACCATGTCCAAGATAGAAAGCAAAATCTTCAGAAAGTTGTGGATATCGCCTTAGTGCTAGAATAAGGACGTCAGTATCAGGGGAGAACACGTGAGTAGTTTTAATTCCTTTCTGTGCTAAATAAGCTGCATGTAATATAATCTTTGTGTCGGCCTCCTCTTGCGTGCTTGAAAGACAGGATACATCATCCCCATGTGATGACGCTGCCTTGTCCCTCCAACTGAGTACGAACTTCTTGTTGTTGGTCTCACCGAATTTGAGTATTTGATTGGAAAGGAACTCGGTTAGTTCGTCTTTCGTCTTATCATGGGCCAATAGTTTGTGCATTGGTATGCTTTCAATTTTTGTTTCTGGCCTGACTTTGTATTGGATTGGATCAGAGCCTTTTTGCCGTATGTCTCGCATCGCTTTCTTCAATGAGTTTTCTTTGTACGAGTCAAAAACTATATGTACCTCACTATAGTTATTGAATTTTTGTCCGATCCATTGGCTGAATTTCACACCGAGGTCATTACATGTCTTCACTGTTGTAGGTTTGTGGTAGGTATGAAGAAGTGCCATGCCATCTACTATTACAGCTTTTCCATGTAGCTCGTCATTATGTACTGGAACATCATGAGCTGTAGACGTATTATCATCTTCGTTTTCTTCAGCAGGTTTCTCTTGGATTGATTCTAGAGCATCTGTAAGTTTGTACTTAGCCAGACAATGGTGCATACTCCCGTCAATTGCAAACAACGACTTTGGTAGTGCTGAAAACTCGTAGTTGCTTAAATTGTGCCTCAAATCTATGTCAGGTCTGCTTCTGGAAGCTATCAACAATCTTGAAATGAGAGATAAGTCTGTCTTAATGGCAACGGTTTTGTCTTTGATGGTAATTTTAATCACTCACTGAAGATGTGAAGGCTAACTTGGAAGCACTCATTTGTCAGCTATACATCCCCAAAACATCATTGACAGACATAGGAGCAGTGCGATGGTTCCTGTTTACTAAAAAACAACATCAAGATGAGAACCTTCCTTCAACAAAATCAGCACTAAATCCAGCATTGCTACGGGCTCACCTTCAATGTTTTGAGTGGAATCAGGACCTAATTCAGCATCCTAATAACCCGTCACCCTCAGATTTTGGATGGCAGAAAATAGGTAGTGCATACGAGCCTGTTGCTTGTACCAACCCCTGTGCACCAAAGCTTATCTTGGAGCTTTGCCGCTGCTCATGCTCAAAAAGACGTTGCTGTCCTCCATGTACGTGTCAGTCAAATGGACTCCGGTGTACTGAAATGTGCAAGTGCGAAGGTGATCCTGACCATTGCGACAATACTGGAGAATGCGAGGAAGACAATGATGAAGATCTAGGTTTAAGTGAAATTGGCATTGACAGTGATATTGATTGTATTTGAAAATTTAACAAATGTAATATTGTATTTCTTCAACAGTATTGTTATTACAAATTAGAGCTTTTCAAGAAATGTCTCTTTCCTCTTTCCAATTCCTACATAAAAAAAAATATAAAAATGGTATATTTGTTAATTTATTAAAGTTTAATACAGTTATTATTGTAATAAATCAGGAAACATGTAAAAAAATTCAAAAACTTTAAATATGTGCTTGCTAAACCCTAAAACTTCGATTTTTTCATTTCTTAATATTTCTTTTTACAAAAGTAATTTTTTTGAGAAAACGGTTAGTTATACAAAGAAAGTTGTAAGGACATTTTCTATGCACAATCTGTCAGGCTACATTTTTTATTCAACAACATTTTTCGTATCTTTAACGGTTACTGATATAAATAGGAAAACGTGTTTTTGATGGCGGCCATTTTGTTTTTGACCCGAAGCGCCCAAACGCACCATTTTTGAGAGTTCCACCATCAAAATTATGTTTCTCCATGGTCAAACGAAGAGATTAAGACTACTTCCACACTTGCATACTGAAGGAGCACACGGGAGCCTATATTTGTACATTTGAAAGGGGACTATTAGCTGTTAATATGCCGCAATAATTGAGAAATTCTATGTTGTCGTTTCTGAATTTACGTCTAATATTGTTTGAAACTATCATTTTTAAATACGGTATTGTGGAAATGTAATATCGATATTTATGTAAGATTTAAAAGTGTTGCCGTATGATGTATTTCCGTGTGTTTTATAATTTATCCTATCATAATCTATACTAATATTAAAAAGAGGTAAAGTTTGTGATGTTGTAGGAAGTAGTCTCTGGATCTACTGAACCGATTTTGAAAATTCTTTTACCAATAGAAAGCCACGTTATTTGTGAGTGTCATAGGCTATATATTTTTCCGAAAAATGAAAATACTTTTTCGTGGTAGTCGGATTTCCAAAGTAAGTCGGAAAAAACTGTCGAACGAAAACGTTTCTTACGAACGCCGCCTTAACTATGAGAGATATATGATTAAGTTCGAGAGAAAAGTTGTAGAGCTTTATATTGCCTACAAAAAAGTCAGCGACAGCATATGTCTAACTTTTATATTTAAGTAACAAAAAGTAGTATTTTATATCAAAAAAAATAATTTAAATCGTTAGGTCAGGTTTATTGGTCATATTATCAACAATTATGAATTCATATCAAAATAAGTAAATTTATCATCTCAAGTGTTTAAAACTTTTCCCTTTTACTGCATATAATTTCACTTTTACTGCATAAATGGTTAAAGGATAAGACACTCACAAATAAGACACTCACAAGAAGACACTCACAAATAACAGTAATATAGTCAAATTGACATGCAAATACATACATACATATGCAGTAAAAATATAATCCTTCTTTTGGCAGTCAGCAAATAAATCATAGCACTCAGTAACAACCAAACCACACATATAATTTCATCACAAGTAAAAAGTTTTACCGCCCAACGAAGTGGGCACGGGTCAGCTAGTTATTTATATGTTTAACAATGATACGATGTAAAGAAATATTTATATCGCAATAAGTTCTATGTAGCTAGAAATCCACGCTACGGAAATATAAAATAAAAAATCTTCGGGTAAGTTGTATGGAGAGTTATTTTTTTTGCTGAATTGTACTAATAAACTAATGAGTTTTACAGATTTCCATACTCCGAAGATTAATCAACTTACCGAACCTAATCTCTCTTTTATCTAAAAATCATTATAGTAATTTTGGCTCGCAAAATCAACATGTCTCTGTGTATTGGTCATAATAAGATAAAGGGAAATTAAATTGAATTTTATTTGAATGAAACTTCATATCTATATCTAATTATTCATAAAGAATTTGTAATGCACATTTTATTTAGATTTAATTAATGCATTTTTTTTATTCAAGATAAAACTTTGTGCAGATTGTACACAATGGGCTCGATTGCCTTTCTTCGTGAACTAAAATCGGAAATTAGTCCGTGTGAACGAGACAGGGCAATACGCTAGAGCGGAATGTGAGATGACCGGTTGTCACTTTTTCGCATTAAAACTGCCCGCCAAGGTCAACGCATCTAAATCTTACACCGCACGAAATATGCTCGAATTTATTCGGACGAGTATAAGTTCGACAGCTAGTATTTATCGACGATCGTTCGTTTCATATTCCGTGCATATTCCGATCTAACGTATTGCTTTGTCTCGTTTGCTTGGACTGATTTTAGTTTTAGTTCACAAAGAAACGCAATCGGGCCCAGTATATACAACATATTTAATAGAATAATTATTTTCCATTTAAAGATAACAATTTAAAACCAAGCAATTTCGTATGATATCTCGAAAACCATTCGACCGATTTTAATTTCGTATAGGCTATAACCGATAAGAATCTATATATATATATATATATATATATATATATATATATATATATATATATATATATATATATATTATATATATATATATATATATATATATATATATATATATATATATATATATATATATATATATATATATATATATATATATATATATATATATATATATATATATATATATATATATATATATATATATATATATATATATATATATATATATATATATATATATATATATATATATATATATATATATATATATATATATATATATATATATATATATATATATATATATATATATATATATATATATATATATATATATATATATATATATATATATATATATATATATATATATATTGATATTTTAAGTGTGTAAATTTTTTTAAATTATTTTCAATAATATATAAAATTAGATTCATGAAAAGTTACTTATCTGGGGTCCTGGTGGACCAGAAACATTTAAACGATAGTTAATGTCCTCTTTAAATACTTAGGGCAGCGGCACCTGTTTCCGCAATTGATAACCTATGATGTTCTTAGTTATTGCAGCCGAATTACTGTATGCCCTTGGATGTAATACGTATAGGAGGATGGTTTCTGTAACAGAAATGGATGTTAGTAACTTATTTTAGAAGAAATTATATGATTGAGAATATTTCGACACTAGTCGTATTCATCTCTATGACATTTCTGATAGAACAATATATATATATATATATATATATATATATATATATATATATATATATATATATATATATATATATATATATATATATATATATATATATATATATATATATATATATATATATATATATATATATATATATATATATATATATATATATATATATATTGTGACATAGATAGTTGGGGGATACCTTTGGTGACCTATAGAATCTATAGTAACCTGTAGAAACTAGAAACACCTTAGTAAAAGTCACTTGTTTTTATTAGAATTCGATTTATTGGGATCTTAGTCCCAGGTACGAGAATATAACACTAATCATTAAAAGTAGAGCAAAAGACGTGCGATCCTTATCCAGGGTCGGCTTACAAAGTATTGGATTTTTTTAAAACAATTATTGGATTGTAGCACGTGGGGACACGGGAATGTAGGATGTGACGATCTTCGACGGAGTCGCGTTTCTCTGCGGCTGGCCGATCCCCCTTCTTCCTCTTCCCGGTCTACGCCGTGCTCTCCCACGGGAAACGGCGGCTGATGTACATGCGACGGGCGGCACTCTCGTACGTGCGATGATGTTCACGTTGGCCGCGGTCGACCGTCTGCGATTCGGTAGGTAGCTCGGCGGGAGAATGGTCCAACGGAGAAGATTAATCCGATAGGAGAATCCCTGTAATTACACAGGAGCAATAAGTGGGAGGGAAAGAAAATGAGGCGTCAGTTTG